>CM017560.1:38614127-38903419 GCA_007844125.1 Sinonovacula constricta
GTAAATATTATGGAAAAATAAATGAATCATAATCGACCAGAAGTGATGGATCCAGGGAGGTGGGGATGGGGGATGCAAAGAGTAAAAGAGTAGAGCTGTGAAAACACATACATGCAAGCTTGAAAATACTAAAATACTAATCTTTTAAAGTAAATTTTGTTTGTTGGCTGTTTCGGTTAAACTTAAGGGTCCCTTACTGTGTATATATATCTAGTATTTACCACGAAAAATTTGAACGGATCTTGATTCACCCCCTCTCCCCATCCCCACCCACATTTTCTGGATCCGCCCCTGTTGCCAAGCTCACGCCGTCTCTATGTATAAATGAATAAGAAAACCCATTCGAAACTATACACTGTGGTGATTAAAGGTTGGATTTTTCTGGACCGATAAATATAAATAACAAACACTGGTACGCCTTCCTCAATAGACAATATCGCCATTGAAATATAACCAAGTAATAAGGTAAGAAAACTACATTATAATACCGGAAGTCGTGACTGAATCATCAATTGACTCAATCATGCAGTTTGGCAGATCGATATAATAATCCGGGACCTTATGAAAAGTCCCACGATTGAGTTTACTCAAAGAGAATAGTGCACGAGGTTAAAATAGTTTCCGACTGACCGCCGCTGCAATGCAGTGCTGCTGTTTGTATGATAATGAAAAAATACATTGATTTTTTAAACGATTATGCAGTTACTCATAACGCGTAATTTTGATTACTTGATTTATTTCGTTAATATAAATCGTCCAGTTACAGTTGGGAGTGTGAGCGTGATGTAACCGTTATTGGGAGTGTGAGCGTGATGTAACCGTTGTTGGGAGTGTGAGCGTGATGTAACCGTTGTTGGGAGTGTGAGCGTGATCTAAGGGTTGTTGTGAGTGAGCGTAATGTAACCGATGTTGTGAGTGTGAGCGTGATTTAAGGGTTGTTGTGAGTGTGACTGTGATGTAACCGTTGTTGTGAGTGTGAGTGTGATTTAAATGTTGTTCTGAGTGAGCGTGATGTAACCGTTGTTGTGAGTGTGAGCGTGATGCAACCGTTGTTGTGAGTGTGACTGTGATGTAACCGTTGTTGGGAGTGTGAGCGTAATGTAACCGTTGTTGTGAGTGTGAGTGTGATGTGATCGTTGTTGTTAATGTGGGCGTGATTTAAGGGTTGTTGTGAGTGAGCGTGATGTAACCGTTGTTGTGAGTGTGATCGTGATTTAAGGGTTGTTGTGAGTGAGCGTGATGTAACCGTTGTTATGAGTGTGAGCGTGATGTAACCGTTGTTGGGAGTGTAAGCGTAATGTAACCGTTGTTGGGAGTGTGAGTGTGATTAAGGGTTGTTTTGAGTGAGCGTGATGTAGCCGTTGTTGTGAGTATGAGTGTAATGTAACCGTTGTTGTGTGTGAACGTGGTGTAACCGTTGTTGTGGGTGAGCGTGATGTAACCGTTGTTATGAGTGTGAGCGTGTTGTAACCGTTGTTGTGTGTGAGCGTGATGTAACCGTTGTTGTGGGTGAGCGTGATGTAACCGTTGTTGTGAGTGTGAGCGTGATGTAACCATTGTTGTGAGTGTGAGGTTGATGTAACCGTTGTTGTGAGTGAGCGTGTTGTAACCGTTTTTGGGCGTGTGAGCATGATGTAACCGTTGTTGTGGGTGAGCGTAATGTAACCGTTGTTGTGGGTGGGCGTGAAGTAACCGTTGTTGTGAGAGTGAGCGTGGTGTAGATTTTGTTGTGATTGTGAACGTGGATTATTATATCTTGTCGTTTGCAGCTGTTTTCATTAAAGGTGGTACCATACAGTTTGCCTTTATCAAATACATGCAAAAATGTCTTACCTCTGTTTTGGAGAATTTGGGCATTATTTCTGCAGCAGCCTGAACTTTAGTCTAACAAAGTTTTAAACACTACCTCAATTGTAACTACTACTTCTACTACTACTACTTCTACTCCTACTGCTGCTACTACTACTACTGCTACTACAATTAGTACGACTACTACTGCTACTACTACTATAAATACAATTATTACTGCTACTACTACTACTACTACTACTACTACTACTGCAAGTATTACGACTTCTACTGCTACTACTACATTGCTACCACAGCTACTTCCATTACAACTACTGTTTGTGGGAAGTCAACCTCTATGTTTTCCAAATGGACAAATCATGTGGGATCGAAGCCGCAGTCTTCCAATTCGAAATCCAATGTTTTGCTTCATAACCACTGTAGTCATAGACAGAAGAAACATATAGCACCTAGCGAAGAAAAATACGGTGTATTTGCAGAAACTCGTCGATGCCGTAATTACGGAAGCCCTGAAGGGACATTTTTTGTTACTCTACTTGTTATCACTTATTCGTCATTACTTATTTGTTATGGGCAATTTAGACGTAACACACAGGATTACAAATGATGACAAGAAAAGCATTGATGCGAAGCATCAAAGGGCGACGCAACATTGAAAAATAATATTTATTAGAAATTTAAATATGACTGATTTAAATTATTAATTAAACATTAAAATCACTGTAATAATTTAATTCTGGTATATAATTCTACTTATATGTACAACTACAATCCTAAAAAAGGGACAAATATGTCTTCATTAACATGTATAACCGTCATATGTACATTAGTGTTTAGAAATTTAAAAAGTAAAAATACATCCTCTGCGTGAACATTTGTTATTGATCAATATTTTTTGTCTGTTTAAATGTTTTGTTTGTTATATTTAATGTAAAAACAAAGAAGAAAAAAGTCACAGAAAAAAAATTGATTGAAATGGGATTCGATCTCTCGAGACTGTTAACATCAGGACAAGTCCATAACCACTGCACTATTCCATTATTGTCATCTGTGTGTAAGTAAAATTGATATTTTTCATACATGTCACTACAGACCCTATCAATCTATTTTTAGCTCACCTGAGCACAACGTGCTCAAGGGGAGCTTTTGTGATACCGCTTCGTCCGTCGTCCTGCGTCCATCGTCAACATTTACCTTGTGAACACACTAGAGGCCACAATTTTTATCAAATCTTCATCAAACTTGGTCAGAATGTTTGTCTGCATGAAATCTTGGATGAGTTCATTATTGGGTCACCTGGGGTCATAAAGTAGGTCACGAGGTCAAATTTTAGGAAAAACTTGTGAACATATTAGAGACCACATTTATAGCCCAATCTTGACCAAACTTGGTCAGAATGTTTGCCTACATGAAATCTTGGATGAGTTCGTAACTAAGTCACGTGGGGTCAAAAAGTAGGTCACTAGGTCAAATCTTAGAAAAAGCTTGTGAACACACTAGAGGCCACATTTATAGCCCAATCTTCACAAAACTTGGTCAGGATGTTTGTCTGCATGAAATCTTGGATGAGTTCATAACTGGGTCACGTGGGGTCAAAAAGTAGGTCACTAGGTCAAATCTTAAAAAAAAAAGCTTGTGAACACACTAGAGACCACATTTATTGCCCAATCTTCGCCAAACTTGGTCCGAATGTTTGTCTGCATGAAATCTGGGATAAGTTCGTAACTGGGTCACGTGGGGTCAAAAAGTAGGTCACTATGTCAAATCTTGAAAAAAGCATGTGAACACACTAGAGGCCACATTTATAGCCCAATCTTCACCAAACTTGGTCAGAATGTTTGTCTGCATGAAATCTCGGATGAGTTTGTAACTGGGTCACGTGAGGTCAAAAAGTAGGTCACAAATTCAAATCTTAGAAAAAGCTTGTGAAAACAATTAAGAGGCGACATTGATAGCCCAGTCTTTACCAAACTTGACCATCATGTTTGCCAGTATGAAATCTTACATATGTTTGGAAGTGAGTCATATGGATTCAGTAGGTTACTTGGTAAAATTCTAGAAAATGTTATCAACCCAGTGGCCACACTAATGTCCCAATCTTCACCAGAGATTTCTAAAGTCAATAACTCTTAATTACTTGATGCCAGATTTGAGCCTACTTAAAGCCGGTGTCATCAGGTGAGCGACTAAGGGCCATCATGGCCCTCTTGTTTAGAAATAGAGAAAATAATAATTTTTAAACAAATAACCTATAGTTTTCATAAGTTTTATAAACATATTAAGGATTACGGACTCTGAAATGCATGTTAGAAATTGGTAATCGTCTTTACTTTTTCTTGTTAAGCATTCTAAAAGACATATAAAAATTAAGTTTAGACAACTTTTACCAGCTTAAACATGAGATATGCAAATTTTAAGATTGTACCGCTCGTTTCGGATATGACCTGAAAAGTGACAACTGACGACACAAAATCCTCTATAATTTTGCCAAATGAATAAATAAATTAATTATTTGAATTTACTCTATAAGAAAATAGGCAAAATGAATTTTTTATGAACAACATCCTAAAACGCAAGTGATATTTTTCTGTTTATTTTCAAATGTGTGATTTTCCAGCTAAAAATTTTGTATAAACAATTATCCCAAGAAACCTATATATAAATTATCTACATTGTATAAGTGACAAAATATAAAAAAAGAATAACTTTTACCACATAGTTATTTCACAACATACTGGTTTATGACTATGGTGTCAAGTTTCAGGGGAATTAATCAAACACAAATATGTAGAAAATATTTAGCTTTCTTCACAAACATAAACTTAAGCCTTTTTTAAAACTTAAACAATGAAATTATTTGGAAAAAAAAAGCTAGAAACTTATTTCCTCTCAAATTTTAAATGCTAACAATAACAGGAGTATTGTCAGAGAATGTGACAAATGGTCCCTGATGCAGCTTTGATGCAGGATAATTGGATATAACTAAAAAAAGTCATAAAATCAAGAGTTCCTGTGCACTGCATTTAGTAAATTACTGTGTACTTTTTTTCTGAAAGAAATAAGCTAGGTTAGGCACTAAAGTATCAAGTGTTCTTTTAGTGTTTGTAACGCGAGGTTGTCCTTCACTATTTTTAGATGTAAAGGTAGAATGCAGTCCATCTTCTCCATCTTGTGTGTATATTATCCTGAGATGTTCCAGGTTGAGTCCAGATGATGCTATATGTTCTTCTGTTGGCAGTTTACAGACACTACTGGCTACCAGACATGTCAATGATTGAAGATTTGAGAACATCTGGAAATAATGTGCATGAATGCTAGAAGAGTTTCACCAAAGTGTGCACATCTTCCACAGCATCATGTGCATTGTACTGAATTCACAAAATATCACGTGCCAGACCTTTCTGCTTGTAGCTAACTCTGTTAACGTATGTCTTACGAAACAAGGATAATGAATCCACACAACCAGCAACACTGACAAAAAGTCGTCCAACTTGTTAATATTTGACACTGCTGACAGAAGGATAGAGAAGTCAAACTTCCTGCTATTGTGTGCCACTAACACAACTTGATCAAACCTTTTCAGCCACTTAACAAACTTGTCAACAGCACATTGTCTACTAACAGTTTCTACTGTAGCCCCATTTACATACGTAACACCATCTGCCACACTTTTTCCAGTTGTCTGTTGCAAACCATGCAAACTAGGTTCCTTTAGCAGCACATACGTGGAAAATTCACTACCACTATCTTCCTTTCTGGCAGCCATCTGTGTTATATGTGGCTTTCTTCCATTATTAACTGAAAGCATAAATAAAAGTCATATCTTAATTAACACACACACACACACAATCATAATTGTCATCTCAGTCACACAAGTTGTTTATTTACAGATGCTGGTAGAAAATTATGAGAGTAATTCTTTTTTTTACTGAACCATATTAATCGAAGTCCTACAATTTATATTGAAGAGATGTTCAAAAATGTTGTAAACAAAGCCAATAAACCATGTCTTTGATTTTAAAACTCAATGTATGCTAATATACTTACTGAGATCTGATTTTCTCAATGGACTTCCCTGCCCGTCTCTCTATCTTTTTCAGATTGGCGTTGCTAATAGTTGGAATGTTAAGTGCCGCTAACATGTGGTTTACTTTTTGTGGACCTCCCAGACTGTCAATCATAGCTGTAAAAGAAAAGAACTGATAAGCTTGGTATCTGGGACTTACAATTCTGTTTTATTTGTAAGCATAACAGTAAAAAAGACTGGGTGGTGGATGCTGTACATCTCTAAAACAATATTTTATTGTTAAATTAATTGGCACAATAGTGTTTGGCTGGTCCAGAAGATTGTGAAAAAAGTAAGAGGACCTACTCACCACTGAAGCCCAGTTGTACAAGTGAATTCAATGTATACATGTCAAAAAATATTGTATACCAATGCAAACATGTTTATTTTGTTTTAACAAAAAAAAAGAAGAGAAAAATACCAACTCACATATTGGTACGAAATGTTTTGGGTACTAAACTGGAGTTTTATTTCAATGGCAAGGTATAAAAAAATCAATAACTAACATAACCAAATGGATTGCAGATGCTCTATGCATCTGTTATGCAAATCAATTCTTACCTGTTCCAAGCTTTGAGTTCAAGGCAAAACTTCATCTGACCATCTTTCCATATGCCACAGTGTTCACATGTCCACAGTCCCTATTTAAACATTTAATATATAAATAACCCCCAATGCTTTCTTAAGTTCCCCAATGACACAGTGGAATCGGCCTGAGTCTACATAAAGTACAAAATTTTAAGTCCTTCAACCAACAGGGAGAATTCGACCATTCTGCGTCCTATTTTCCAACTTTCATTCTCCTTGGGCGAACTTTCAATGTCCACATAATTACAAACACGGCCACTCCCAATATAAGTATGATCTTGTTTTTCATTAATTTCCTTTTTGACAGTGCTTTTGGGACATGATTTGCTCAATCGACCGCGGCGATCACGTCTTTTCGACTCTATTTTTGCAAACCGGATGTCGCGATCACGTGGTATTTTACTATGGTCACATGGTCGGTAACATGGTGTTCCGGGGTTCTACGAAATTACACGGAAAATTACGAATTTCCAGAGTCCGTAGTCTTTTATACAAAGAACAACTTTACATATAACAATAATTCTGCCTAATCGCTATAGTTTTATATAAAAAGAACGTCATTTACCGAAATAGGACCCGTACGTTGGGAATGTGTAAATCGCGGAACTTTCGGAATTCGGAACGCCTTGTCCATTTTCCCCCGACCATTGTCTAGCTAGAACGAAAATGTCCGAGGACATCCGCTCGCATGTTCAAAAATTTTCAGCATTCCATATATAGGCGGCGCGCTCCAGCGCGTCGCCAATGACCTGGGTGTTAAGCGATACCTTTTCATGGGTATACACTAACCAGTACAATGAAATATCTCTTTTACTCTCTCCTTCTCTGTCACTGTCTGTATTCTCTGTAATCTGTCTGTATTACTTGTTATAACTTATTTGTTATAAGTTATTCGTTATTATTTAAAAATTGTGGTATAATTTTGTTTAAAAGCTGGAAGCACATGCAATGGCAGCAGAATGGACACTTTAAGTGAAAGTGACCGTAATTCATTTGTTGTCTGGTAAATGTATACCCATGAAAAGGTACCAGTTAACACACAGGTCATCATGACTTGTAATCCCGCGTGTTCCCACTAGACTGCCGATAACAAACTTCTGGGAAATCCACGGCGCCGTAGAGCGCAAGCGCTTTGAGCAAGAAGACGACTCTTCTGGGAACTCAACACTGACAGTAACGAACCGTAACTCTGAAGGGAAGTAGAGTATTTGCTACTATGTTTTCCTTGTTCTCTGCTACATCTGTATTTACAAGCTGCATTGCTAACATCGGTATACTCGGTTTCTTTTGTTAAACAATACTTCGCCAAACAGCTGGGAATTCCTATCAATGCCAGCTACGTTTTTATAATTGCAAGCTACACATTATTGTAGCAAACTACAACGTTAACCCCACCCCCTCCCCCCTCCCCGGAATGCTCAGTTCTTTTCTCTGAAAAAAGTCTCATAGGACAGCTGTGATTTCATGTTTTTGCCAGCTACACTAAGAACATCCTTTAAAGATGAACGTGCCAGTTCTAAACGTATTTATCATAAATTGATAAACGAATCAAGTTTTTGTTTGTTCATACTCAAGCCAGTCAAGTTATGGTATGTTGGATATATAAGTCCATTCAGGCAAATGTACACATATATAAATAAAAATATATTTAAACTAAACTAGCAAGTATACACTTGAATATATATTAATGTTGAAATAAAAAAAGCACACACTAACTGAGCTTACAGAAGAAGTTTACAATTAACATACAGTTTATGTCTGTGTAAGAATTGTTGTAATATATTGTATAGACATACGTTCTTATTTATTATTGTTATGAATCTTTATTATCGAAATTATGTTTGTTAACCATAAAAACGGAAGTCGTTTATTGCTTGAAAATTTGGTAAAGGAAAGATAACGTTATATTTATATTCATACACGCACAATTCACTTGCCATAAACACTAGAAGACATGAAGATATATCGCATATTAGATTGGACAACAATTAAATTAATCGCGAATATTGCTGAGCATAACGTAATTTCCGGTATGCAGATCGTCCCAGTGGAGTTCGTACTTACGCCAAACACGTTACTGTTTGCTGTTACTCATAGCAGACACAAAAGCAGCGGCTGAAATATTGGTAACATGAGATTATTATAATGATTTGATCCTGTCTTTGTGATTGTTCTTCTTTATGTTTATATTTATGTCACATTTACAAAACTTGTTTTAAGGCGAATCCAAGCTGTTTATTTATTTATTTGGGTTTTACGGCACACCGACACTTAATAGGTTATACGGCGCCGAATACAAAAAAGTTTAATGCGAATAAAGAATAATCAGGTTAAAACAAAACTATGTGAGTAAAATATAGAAAAAAACTAGAATCCAAGCTGTAAGTGGCAAAGAAACACTCAAACAAAAGTGTTATACTGCTTTTTCAATGACACTTTTAAGAAATCAAAACAATGTTATTTTACATAAGGATAAGAAATTCACCAGTGTTTGCCGGCGATTTTACATTCAAAATTAATTGTGCTTAGTTAGGAACGCTAGGATATTTTTAATTCTATAAAACCTTTATTAAAGGTGGCATCTTACAGTTTGGTAATATCAAATGCATGTAACAATATTTTTTCTACTTTTGGGGGAATTAATGCATAATTTCCGCATAAACTCATACTTTAGTCTACGTAATGACGATTTTGAATGCTATGCATATTGTTGAACAGTACAAATTGCGGAAAATCTCCCTAAATGTTCAGTCTTCCATATCTATTAATAAACTCGATAGTGGTCTTTGCTAAAACAGATACCGACGTCAGATCGGACCAGCCAATTGACGATATAACATGATCTCAAAAGTAGGTTGTCATATGGTTTTCTTAGTTTAAAAATAGCTTTCTCTGCAGCGTGGCTCAGATGGGAAATACCTGTTTGCAATGACTGGCGGGGTTTTACGCTTCAAATTTCATCCACATCTAGAGTATCTATAAAGTTAATTTTGCATGGCCCATTGACCTTTGTAGGACGTATTTGGTTATTTGAGAAAAAATCTTGAGTCCAACTTGTCGATTATCACCTTTAAGATGTTTCGCGCATTACGCTGGACAACAAGTCAAGTAATCGCGCATATTGATGAGCGTAACGTTATTTCCTGTATGCAAACCGTACCAGTGGAGTTCGTACTTACGCGAAACACGTTATTGTTAACTGTTGTTCATTCCAGACACAAAATCAGCGGCTTAAATATTGGATATAGGAGATGATAATGGTGATTTGATCCTGTCTTTGTGATTGTTCTTCTATAATGTTGATATACATATATAAGACACACTTATACAACTTTTGTTTAATGGCGATTCCAAGCGGTGTGTGTCGAGGCAACACCCCCCCCCCCCCCCCCCCCCCCCCAAAAAAAAGCTTTAATAGAATCCCTACTGCAAACATATTGTATTTTCTATGACATTTTTTTTCCATGGAAATCGAAGCATCAATAAAAAAATTCTAATACAATTTGTCATTTTCCATAACGTTTAGTTACTCACTAGAATTCGCTGGCTTTTTAATACACACAATTATTTGTGTCTCATTTAATAACACCTAGATATTTTTATTCATTAAAACTTTTGTTAGCATGTTAATTCATTCGACATACCCTACATTGTATGTAAAATGCCACATTGGCAAAACATCATGGTATAAAATTATTATTTTTTGTTTCAAGTATAGATCTAATTACGTTTGAGAAAAATATATTTTTAAATTTAATGGCCGAGTTTTAACCCAAGACCTCTCCCTCCATGGCCCGACGCTCTGCTGCACCTATAAACGGACGATGGTCCGGTTGGCGGCAATTGTCACACGTCAATATTATTTTTGCAAACTGGTTGAAATAGATATACCATGTGCTGTACTATCATGTTTCCGTCAAGATTTTTCTGTTATGTGCAATAAGTCCATCGACTAGTGTTGGGAATCGCAATCGATCATTAGTTGGAATCGGTTGCCACTTCCGACGCGATTTCACCTATTATAATTGGTTTATTAATTTACGCAGTGTTACGTTCACAAATGGTTTTTGATAAGTAGCTTACATAATTACTCGATACTATAGTGTACTTGCTGCCAATTTCTACAAAATATTTGGTGTTTCATGGACAAAATACAATCTTTTCACTTGCTTTCTATTTTTATATGCTCGTAAATCACACGGATCGCCATTTTAATTTTCAGACTGATTTCCCTTTACGGCCGGATAAGTGTAAAAGAACCAGTACCTTTACTTAGAGTGCGTTCGCACTCTTCTGTTAATCGATTATGAGAGAATGACATCGATTTTCGAAATCGAGAAGCTTTTACACGCCGCTAATCGATATCTTCTTATCATCGGCGTATCACTACCATCGACCTCGTCGATTTTAATCCAAAAACTTTCAAATATTATGAGAAAAAAACAACAACACCGCCTTTGCGTCGCAGCGACGTTTCTGTCCTCTCCAGTAAATTTTCACTTACTGTTTCTGAAAGTATATTACTGATACAAACTGTTAATGCACATACAGATTTCGTCTGGATGTATTTCAGTAAAACCAATGGAGCCAAGGACAATGCGTCTCAATTCTTTTTGCAGGCCTTCGCATTTGTCTTGCAAGATATTTATTGACTAAGCACTTTGTAGTAGACATATTACAGGACATGTTTCCACCTTGGGGTTCGTCTGCTCTTAAAAAAAGCAAACGATGATTAAGCTTTCAGACATGAGCGCTTGCTATGAAATGGTAAGAGAAATAACTACGCACAGTCAAGTTGTCATGGGTCTCGTATTTGGATGTTAGTCTCGCCATAACATTTATGATATTAATTCATATTTGCGATTTTGATGAAAGTGGGGGAAAACATGGGCACAGAGCAGATTTACATGAAAATATCCTTAAATGAAAGTGTTCACGTGACGTGGAGTTGCTGTATATACGTTTAAAGTGGTATTCGACAGTTTGCCTATATCAAATGCATGTAACAATACTTCCCCTCTATTGTGTGGGAATTCATGCTTGCAAGATTATCGCATAAACTCATAGTTAAGTCTAAGCAAAGAAGAATTTGAACACTACCTCTATTATTAGACAGTACACATTGTAAAATTAATTCTTTAAATATTCATTCATTTTTCGAATATATAAATAAACACGATAGGGAGTTCCGCTAACAAATATCGACGTCAGAGCGGATTACCCGGATCTAAATATAATATGATCTTAAAAGTAAGTAGCCACGTGATTTCCCTTTAGAAATAGCTAACAGCGCAGCCGTGGATGAGACGGGAAATACATTTTTGTTATAATAAGGAGAAGGGTGTTGTTATATATATATAATATCAATGAACTGCATTTAGCATCTCAAGGAAACTTTCTAAGTAATAATAATGTGTTATGTTGTTTGAGTGGAAAACACTTAATACCTATTTTCGGATACCACCGTTTAATAAATGTGATAAATGTAGGCTCTCGTACTTTTCTCTAAGCTTATTGTGTTACTAAGCCACATAATTATAAACTTCAACACATACAGCTAACCGTTTCCAGATAACATAAATATTGTTGGTGGGACGATAAACCCAACAAACAAAAGATACGACTATACGAATCAAGTTGTATTTGAAGTCCATTTACATATGTATCTCAGCATTGTGATATATTGACTCGTGGTGAATATTTCACCAGCATTTGCACGAGCAGTTCGTACGACGCTAGCGATGTCTGAACTCAATAAAGGCAGTTCTCCCAATGTCACCAGCAAGCCAGCAGTGGCACAGAGACGGCCACTTTCTAGTACATATATAGTGCTGCTTTCACTGTTGTAACATGCCATAATCTTATGATAAGCTTGCCTGAGCAGAAACACTGAAAAAACTTTGAAATGTGACTTCCGGTAATTATGCAGAGCGAGTGAAAGATTGGAATAAAATAACTGGATTTGGCTGTCGGAGAAAAATGAACAAATTTGCACTTAAGTCATAAAACATGTTTGTTAAAAAGTTCTTTGTTTAATATTGGTTCAAAGTACAGTTTTGTTACGCAACAATGAAACCTGGAAGCGAATATTACTTCTGATCGATAGAATATTGATGACCATGCTGTTCTTTAAAAAGTTTTTTAAAACTATTTTTAGTATTTTTATATTTTTAATTTCAACAGCTAAAGTTTATTTCAGCATTAAGGATGCGGCAAAGTACGCCATGTTTATGAGCCAGTCATGAAAAATACTATAATTTGATTTCATATTAACTGCGGATTTCTACTGTATGTATGTATGTGATATGGTGTAACGCAAACTGTTACCAGTTGACATTATGGCGTGTGCATAAAATTACAGAATTTACACACAAAATAAAATAAATTAAAATACTATTAAATTAAATAAAAATGAATAAATAAAAAAATAAAAAAATAAATACAATAATACTTATAATTGTCCAATGGGGAAAACATGAAGACACGGTCGGCATTTGTGACTTTCTGACTTTATCCTGCTGACCGAAATACATTATATATGATTCAATATGTGTAATTGATCGGAAAACGGTCCAGTGCAATACTGATGTAATACCGTCGGAATAAAAGGTCTTGTCACAAAGTGATATCTTCTGTGACAGGAAACAATGTCAGGGTAATGCAGAATTAGCCGGATTGTCGGAAGTGTAAATGTTACATTTTGCGGTATTCCCAAATGATCGCCATTTGAGTGATTATAGCAAAGTTAGGTTTGAAAATGAACAAATTCCTATCGGTGATATTCAGCCAAGCAGACAATGCTAACTATGCACCTTCGAATCATTGTTAACATTACATGTCTTTAGAGATGGTATCGGTCAATTTTTCTATATCTAGTGATCATGTAACAATATCTGAAAGCAATTAACATTATTCACAAACTCGTACTTTTGTCTGCAGATGGCAATATGGTAGTAAAGACAACTTTCACACTACCTCCGTTATTAGACAGTACAAATCGATAACTAAATCGCTTAAAACTTCATCATTTCTAGGTCTATAAATAAGCACGGGGGGGGGGGGGGGGGGGGGGGAGGGGTTGTTGTTTGGGGGTCGCGGTGGGGTCAGGGTGGGGTCGGGGAATATTTTGCTAAAAATATATCGACGTCAGAGCGATAAAGATAAAATGTATCTCAAAAGAAAATGGTCACGTGGTTTTCTCAGTTTTAAAAAAAACAACAACAGATAACTGTGTAGCGTGGCTCAGATAGAAAATACATATTTGACATAGGACAGCTGCGATTTCATGTTTTTTGCCAACTACACTAAGGACTGGCATACTCAAGCCAGTCAAGTTGTGGTATGTTGGATATATAAGTCCATTCAGGCAAATGTACACATATATAAATAAAAATATATTTAAACTAAACGAGCAAGTATACACTTGAATATATATTAATGTTAAAAAAAAAAAAGCACACACTAACTGAGCTTACAGAAGAAGTTAACAATTAACATACAGTTTATGTCTGTGTAAGAATTGTTGTAATATATTGTATAGACATACGTTCGTATTTATTATTGTTATCGATCTTTATTATCGAAATTATGTTTGTTAACCATAAAAACGGAAGTCGTTTATTGCTTGAAAATTTGGTAAAGGAAAGATAACGTTATATTTATATTCACACACGCACAATTCACTTGCCATAAACACTAGAAGACATGAAGATATATCGCAAATTAGATTGGACAACAATTAAATTAATCGCGAATATTGCTGAGCATAACGTAATTTCCGATATGCAGTTCGTCCCAGTGGAGTTCGTACTTACGCCAAACACATTACTGTTTGCTGTTACTCATAGCAGACACAAAAGCAGCGGCTAAAATATTGGTAACATTAGATGATAATAATGATTTGATCCTGTCTTTGTGATTGTTCTTCTTTATGTTTATATTTATGTCACATTTACAAAACTTGTGTTTTATGGCGAATTCAAGCTGTTTTCAAAATTAATTGTGCTTACTTTAGAAACGCTAGGATAATTTTGATTCTATAAAACCTTTATTAAAGCTGGCATCC
Source organism: Sinonovacula constricta (assembly GCA_007844125.1). NCBI lineage: Eukaryota > Metazoa > Mollusca > Bivalvia > Cardiida > Solecurtidae > Sinonovacula > Sinonovacula constricta. The sequence continues at coordinate 38,628,656 of CM017560.1, forward strand.
GATAGTTCGCTTATAAAAAATGCATGTAACAATATTTTTCTTCTTTTGGGGGAATTAAGGCAATATTTCTGCATAAACTCATACTTTAGTCTAAGTGACTTTTGAATGCTATGCATATTGTTAAACAGTACAAATTCTCCCTAAATGTTCAATCTTCCAAATCTACCGGTATTATTTAACTCGATAGTGATCTTACCTAAAACAGATATCGACGTCAGATCGGACTAGCAAATTGACGATATAACATAATCTCAAAAGTAGGTTGTCACGCGGTTTTCTTAGTTAAAAAATAGCTATCTCTGCAGCGTGGCTCAGATGGGAAATACCTGTTTGCAATGACTGGCGGGGTTTTATGCTTCAAATTTCATCCACATCTAGAGTATCTATAAAGTTAATTTTGCATGGCCCATTGACCTTTGTAGGACGTATTTGGTTATTTGAGAAAAAATCTTGAGTCCAACTTGTCGATTATCACCTTTAAGATGTGTCGCGCATTACGCTGGACAACAAGTCAATTAATCGCGCATATTGATGAGCGTAACGTTATTTCCTGTATGCAAACCGTCCCAGTGGAGTTCGTACTTACTCGGAACACGTTATTGTTAACTGTTGCTCATTCCAGACACAAAATCAGCGGCTTTAATATTGGATATAGGAGATGATAATGGTGATTTGATCCTGTCTTTGTGATTGTTCTTCTATAAGGTTGATATATATATATAAGACACACTTATACAACTTTTGTTTAATGGCGATTCCAAGCGGTGTGTGTCGAGGCAACACCCCAAACAAAAGTTTTAATAGAATCCCTACTGCAAACATACTGTATTTTCTATGACATTTTTTTCCATAGAAATCGAAGCATCAATAAAAAAATTCTAATACAATTTGTCATTTTCCATAACGTTTAGTTACTTACTAGAATTCGCTGGCTTTTAAATACACACAATTATTTGTGCCTCATTTAATAACTCCAAGATATTTTTATTCATTAAAACCTTTGTTAGCATGTTAATTCATTCGACATACTCTACATTGTATGTAAATTGCCACAAAACATCATGGTATAAAATTATTATTTTTTTTGTTTCAAGTATAATTGCGTTTGAGAAAAATACATTTTTAAATTTAATGGCCGAGTTTTAACCCAATACCTCTCCATCCATGGCCCGACGCTCTGCCTGCTGCACCTATAAACGGACGATGTTCCGGTTGGCGGCAATTGTCACACCTCAATATTATTTTTGCAAACTGGTTGAAATAGATATACCATGTGCTGTACTATCCTTTTTCCGTCAAGATTTTTATGTTATGTGCAATAGGTCCATCGACTAGTGTTAGGAATCGCAATCGATCATCGGTTGGAATCGGTTGCCACTTCCGACGCGATTTCACCTATTATAATTGGTTTATTAATTTACGCAATGGTACGTTCACAAATGGTTTTTGATAAGTAGCTTACATAATTACTCGATACTATAGTGTACTTGCTGCCACTTTCTACAAAATATTTGGTGTTTCATGGACAAAATACAATCTTTTCACTTGCTTTCTATTTTTATATGCTCGTAAATCTCACGGGCTGCCATTTTAATTTTCAGACTGATTTCCCTTTACGGCCGGATAAGTGTAAAAGAACCAGTACCTTTACTTAGAGTGCGTTCGCACTCTTCTGTTAATCGATTATGAGAGAATGACATCGATTTTCGAAATCGAGAAGCTTTTACACGCCGCTAATCGATATCTTCTTATCATCGGCGTATCACTACCATCGACCTCGTCGATTTTAATCCAAAAACTTTCAAATATTATGAGAAAAATAAACACCGCCTTTGCGTCGCAGCGACGTTTTTGTCCTCTTCAGCAAATTTTCACTTACTGTTTCTGAAATTATATTACTGATACAAACTGGTAATGCGCATACAGATTTCGTCTGGATGTATTTCAGTAAAACCAATGGAGCCAAGGACAATGCGTCTCGATTCTTTTTGCAGGCCTTCGCATTTGTCTTGCAAGATATTTATTGACTAAGCACTTTGTAGTAGACATATTACAGGACATGTTTCCACCTTGGGGTTCGTCTGCTCTTAAAAAAAGCAAACGATGATTAAGCTTTCAGACATGAGCGCTTGCTATGAAATGGTAAGAGAAATAACTACGCACAGTCAAGTTGTCATGGGTCTCGTATTTGGATGTAAGTCTCGCCATAACATTTATGATATTATTCATATTTGCGATTTTGATGAAAGTGGGGGAAAACATGGGCACAGAGCAGATTTACATGAAAATATCCTTAAATGAAAGTGTTCACGTGACGTGGAGTTGCTGTATATACGTTTAAAGTGGTATTCGACAGTTTGCCTATATCAAATGCATGTAACAATACTTCCCCTCTATTGTGTGGGAATTCATGCTTGCAAGATTATCGCATAAACTCATAGTTAAGTCTAAGCAAAGAAGAATTTGAACACTACCTCTATTATTAGACAGTACACATTGTAAAATTAATTCTTTAAATATTCATTAATTTTTCGAATATATAAATAAACACGATAGGGAGTTCCGCTAACAAATATCGACGTCAGAGCGGATTACCCGGATCTAAATATAATATGATCTTAAAAGTAAGTAGCCACGTGATTTCCCTTTAGAAATAGCTAACAGCGCAGCCGTGGATGAGACGGGAAATACATTTTTGTTATAATAAGGAGAAGGGTGTTGTTATATATATATAATATCAATGAACTGCATTTAGCATCTCAAGGAAACTTTCTAAGTAATAATAATGTGTTATGTTGTTTGAGTGGAAAACACTTAATACCTATTTTCGGATACCACCGTTTAATAAATGTGATAAATGTAGGCTCTCGTACTTTTCTCTAAGATTATTGTGTTACTAAGCCACATAATTATAAACTTCGACACATACAGCTAACCGTTTTCAGATAACATAAATATTGTTGGTGGGACGATAAACCCAACAAACAAACGACTATACGAATCAAGTTGTATTTGAAGTCCATTTACATATGTATCTCAGCATTGTGTTATATTGACTCGTGATGAATATTTCACCAGCATTTGCACGAGCCGTTCGTACGACGCTAGCGATGTCTGAACTTGATAAAGGCAGTTCTCCCAATGTCACCAGCACAGCAAGCCAGCAGTGGCACAGAGACGGCCACTATCTTGTACATATATAGTGCTGCTTTCACAGTTATAACATGTCATAATCTTATGATAAGCTTGCCTGAGCAGGAACGCTGAAAAAACTCTGAAAAACTTTGAAATGTGACTTCCGGTAATTATGCAGAGCGAGTGAAAGATTGGAAAAAAAAAAACAAACTGGATTTGGCTGTCGGAGAGAAATGAACAAATTTGCATTAAAGTCATAAAAACATGTTTTGTAAAAAGTTCATTGTTTAATATTGGTTCAAAGTACAGTTTTGTTACGCAACAATGAAACCTGGAAGCGAATATTACTTCTGATCGATAGAATATAGATGACCATGCTGTTCTTAAAAAGTTTTTTAAAACTATTTTTAGTATTTTTAAATTTTTAATTTCAACAGCTAAAGTTTATTTCAGCATTAAGGATGCGGCAAAGTACGCCATGTTTATGACCCAGTCATGAAAAATACTATAATTTGATTTCATATTAACTGCGGATTTCTACTGTCTTCATGTATGTGATATGATGTAACGCAAAACTTTGACCAGTTGACATTATGGCGTGTGCATAAAAGTACAGAATTTTCACACAAAATAAAATAAAATAAAATACTATTAAATTAAATAAAAATAAATAAATAAATAAATAAATAAATAAATAAATAAATAAATAAATAAATAAATAAATAAATAAATAAATAAATAAATAAATACAATAATACTTATAATTGTCCAATGGGGAAAACATGAAGACACGGTCGGCATTTGTGACTTTCTGACTTTATCCTGCAGACCGAAATACATTATATATGATTCAATATGTGTAATTGATCGGAAAACGGTCCTGTGCAATACTGATGTAATACTGTCGGAATAAAAGGTCTTGTCACAAAGTGATATCTTCTCTGACAGGAAACAATGTCAGGGTAATGCAGAATTAGCCGGATTGTCGGAAGTGTAAATGTTACATTTTGCGGTATTCCCAAATGATCGCCATTTGAGTGATTATAGCAAAATTAGGTTTGAAAATGAACAAATTCCTATCGGTCATATTCAGCCGAGCAAACAATGCTAACTATGCACCTTTAAATCATTGTAAACATATAGTTTTAAACGTAACCGACTAGTACCATTGTGATTACTTGAATGATATGATAACATACATGTATTATACTCACTTAATCACTTATGATAAAAATGATAAATGTTGTTTGTATGAATGTGATCTTTCTAATAGATGTTTTTATAGCCGTATTCATTACAAGTTGTGTAAGTATTTCAATTGTTACATTGCACGTTTATTTTATTTCTATTTTTAGTCGAAGGCCTCTGTTAGAAAAAGATGTATATTATTATGCTGTATGTGTATATTTATAGCTTATGAGTTACCTTCGTAAAATAAAGATATTATTATTATTATTATTATTATTATTTATTATTATTATTATTATTATTATTATTATTATTATTATTATTATTATTATTATTATTATTACATGTCTTTAAAGATGGTATCGGTCAATTTTTCTATATCTAGTGCATGTAACAATATGTTAAAGCATTTAACATTATTCACAAACTCGTACTTTTGTCTGCAGATGGCAATATGGTAGTAAAGACAACTTTCACACTACCTCCGTTATTAGACAGTACAAATCGATAACTAAATCGCTTAAAACTTCATCATTTCTAGGTCTATAAATAAGCACGGGGGGGGGGGGGGGTTGTTGTTTGGGGGTCGCGGTGGGGTCAGGGTGGGGTCGGGGGGTGGGGTCGGGGAATATTTTGCTAAAAATATATCGACGTCAGAGCGATAAAGATAAAATGTATCTCAAAAGAAAATGGTCACGTGGTTTTCTCAGTTTAAAAAAAAAACAACAACAGATTACTGTGTAGCGTGGCTCAGATAGAAAATACATATTTGACATAGGACAGCTGCGATTTCATGTTTTTTGCCAACTACACTAAGGACTGGCATACTCAAGCCAGTCAAGTTGTGGTATGTTGGATATATAAGTCCATTCAGGCAAATGTACACATATATAAATAAAAATATATTTAAACTAAACGAGCAAGTATACACTTGAATATATATTAATGTTGAAATAAAAAAAAGCACACACTAACTGAGCTTACAGAAGAAGTTAACAATTAACATACAGTTTATGTCTGTGTAAGAATTGTTGTAATATATTGTATAGACATACGTTCGTATTTATTATTGTTATCGATCTTTATTATCGAAATTATGTTTGTTAACCATAAAAACGGAAGTCGTTTATTGCTTGAAAATTTGGTAAAGGAAAGATAACGTTATATTTATATTCATACACGCACAATTCACTTGCCATAAACACTAGAAGACATGAAGATATATCGCATATTAGAGTGGACAACAATTAAATTAATCGCGAATATTGCTGAGCATAACGTAATTTCCGATATGCAGTTCGTCCCAGTGGAGTTCGTACTTACGCCAAACACGTTACTGTTTGCTGTTACTCATAGCAGACACAAAAGCAGCGGCTGAAATATTGGTAACATTAGATGATAATAATGATTTGATCCTGTCTTTGTGATTGTTCTTCTTTATGTTTATATTTATATCACATTTACAAAACTTGTGTTTTATGGCGAATCCAAGCTGTTTTCAAAATTAATTGTGCTTACTTTGGAAACGCTAGGATAATTTTGATTCTATAAAACCTTTATTAAAGCTGGCATCCGATAGTTTGCTTATAAAAAATGCATGTAACAATATTTTTCTTCTTTTGGGGGAATTAAGGCAATATTTCCGCATAAACTCATACTTTAGTCTAAGTGATGACGATTTTGAATGCTATGCATATTGTTAAACAGTACAAATTCTCCCTAAATGTTCAATCTTCCAAATCTACCGGTATTATTAAACTCGATAGTGATCTTACCTAACACAGATATCGACGTCAGATCGGACTAGCAAATTGACGATATAACATGATCTCAAAAGTAGGTTGTCATATGGTTTTCTTAGTTTAAAAATAGCTTTCTCTGCAGCGTGGCTCAGATGGGAAATACATGTTTGCAATGACTGGCGGGGTTTTACGCTTCAACTTTCATCCACATCTAGAGTATCTATAAAGTTAATTTTGCATGGCCCATTGACCTTTGTAGGACGTATTTGGTTATTTGAGAAAAAATCTTGAGTCCAACTTGTCGATTATCACCTTTAAGATGTGTCGCGCATTACGCTGGACAACAAGTCAATTAATCGCGCATATTGATGAGCGTAACGTTATTTCCTGTATGCAAACCGTCCCAGTGGAGTTCGTACTTACTCGGAACACGTTATTGTTAACTGTTGCTCATTCCAGACACAAAATCAGCGGCTTTAATATTGGATATAGGAGATGATAATGGTGATTTGATCCTGTCTTTGTGATTGTTCTTCTATAAGGTTGATATATATATATATATATATAAGACACACTTATACAACTTTTGTTTAATGGCGATTCCAAGCGGTGTGTGTCGAGGCAACACCCCAAACAAAAGTTTTAATAGAATCCCTACTGCAAACATATTGTATTTTCTATGACATTTTTTTTCCATAGAAATCGAAGCATCAATAAAAAAATTCTAATACAATTTGTCATTTTCCATAACGTTTAGTTACTTACTAGAATTCGCTGGCTTTTTAATACACACAATTATTTGTGCCTCATTTAATAACTCCAAGATATTTTTATTCATTAAAACCTTTGTTAGCATGTTAATTCATTCGACATACTCTACATTGTATGTAAAATGCCACAAAACATCATGGTATAAAATTATTATTTTTTTTGTTTCAAGTATAATTGCGTTTGAGAAAAATACATTTTTAAATTTAATGGCCGAGTTTTAACCCAAGACCTCTCCATCCATGGCCCGACGCTCTGCCTGCTGCACCTATAAACGGACGATGTTCCGGTTGGCGGCAATTGTCACACCTCAATATTATTTTTGCAAACTGGTTGAAATAGATATACCATGTGCTGTACTATCCTGTTTCCGTCAAGATTTTTCTGTTATGTGCAATAGGTCCATCGACTAGTGTTAGGAATCGCAATCGATCATCGGTTGGAATCGGTTGCCACTTCCGACGCGATTTCACCTATTATAATTGGTTTATTTATTTACGCAATGGTACGTTCACAAATGGTTTTTGATAAGTAGCTTACATAATTACTCGATACTATAGTGTACTTGCTGCCAATTTCTACAAAATATTTGGTGTTTTATGGACAAAATACAATCTTTTCACTTGCTTTCTATTTTTATATGCTCGTAAATCACACGGATCGCCATTTTAATTTTCAGACTGATTTCCCTTTACGGCCGGATAAGTGTAAAAGAACCAGTACCTTTACTTAGAGTGCGTTCGCACTCTTCTGTTAATCGATTATGAGAGAATGACATCGATTTTCGAAATCGAAAAGCTTTTACACGCCGCTAATCGATATCTTCTTATCATCGGCGTATCACTACCATCGACCTCGTCGATTCTAATAAAAAAACTTTCAAATATTATGAGAAAAATAAACATCGCCTTTGCGTCGCAGCGACGTTTCTGTCCTCTCCAGCAAATTTTCACTTACTGTTTCTGAAAGTATATTACTGATACGAACTGTTAATGCACATACAGATTTCGTCTGGATGTATTTCAGTAAAACTAATGGAGCCAAGGACAATGCGTCTCGATTCTTTTTGCAGGCCTTCGCATTTGTCTTGCAAGATATTTATTGACTAAGCACTTTGTAGTAGACATATAACAGGACATGTTTCCACCTTGGGGTTCGTCTGCTCTTAAAAAAACAAACGATGATTAAGCTTTCAGACATGAGCGCTTGCTATGAAATGGTAAGAGAAATTACTACGCAGTCAAGTTGTCACGGGTCTCGTATTTGGATGTTAGTCTCGCCATAACATTTATGATATTAATTCATATTTGCGATTTTGATGAAAGTGGGGGAAAACATGGGCACAGAGCAGATTTACATGAAAATATCCTTAAATAAAAGTGTTCACGTGACGTGGAGTTGCTGTATATACGTTTAAAGTGGTATTCGACAGTTTGCCTATATCAAATGCATGTAACAATACTTCCCCTCTATTTTGTGGGAATTCATGCTTGCAAGATTATCGCATTAACTCATAGTTAAGTCTAAGCAAAGAAGAATTTGAACACTACCTCTATTATAAGACAGTACACATTGTAAAATTAATTCTTTAAATATTCATTTTTTTTTCGAATTAATAAATAAACACGATAGGGTGTTCTGCTAACAAATATCGACGTCAGAGCGGATAACCCGGACCTAAATATAAAATGATCTTAAAAGTAAGTAGGCACGCGGTTTCCTTTTAGAAAAGCTAACAGTGCAGCCGTGGATGAGACGGGAAATACATTTTTGTTATAATAAGGAGAAGGGTGTTGTTATATATATAAAATATCAATGAACTGCATTTAGCATCTCAAGGAAACTTTCTAAGTAATAATAATGTGTTATGTTGTTTGAGTGGAAAACACTCAATACCTACTTTCGGATACCACCGTTCAATAAATGTGATAAATGTAGGCTCTCGTACTTTTCTCTAAGCTTACTGTGTTAATAAGCCTCATAATTATAAACTTCAATACATACAGCTAACCGTTTCCAGATAACATAAATATTGCTGGTGGGACGATTAACCCAACAAACAAAAGATACGACTATACGAATCAAGTTGTATTTGAAGTCCATTTAAATATGTAGCTCAGCATTGTGTTATATTGACTCGTGATGAATATTTGACCAGCATTTGCACGAGCAGTTCGTACGACACTAGCGATGTCTGAACTCGATAAAGGCAGTTCTCCCAATGTCACCAACAATCCAGCAGTGGCACAGAGACGGCCACTATCTTGTACATATATAGTGCTGCTTTCACTGTTGTAACATGCCATAATCTTATGATAAGCTTGCCTGAGCAGGAACGCTGAAAAAACTCTGAAAAACTTTGAAATGTGACTTCCGGTAATTATGCAGAGCGAGTGAAAGATTGGAATAAAATAACTGGATTTGGCTGTCGCAGAGAAATGAACAAATTTGCACTAAAGTCATAAAAACATGTTTTGTAAAAAGTTCATTGTTTAATATTGGGTCAGAGTACAGTTTTGTTGCGCAACAATGAAACCTGGAAGCGAATATTACTTCTGATCGATAAAATATAGATGACCATGCTGTTCTTAAAAAGTTTTTTAAAACTATTTTTAGTATTTTTAAATTTTTAATTTCAACAGCTAAAGTTTATTTCAGCATTAAGGATGCGGCAAAGAACGCCATGTTTATGACCCAGTCATGAAAAATACTATAATTTGATTTCATATTAACTGCGGATTTCTACTGTCTTCATGTATGTGATATGATGTAACGCAAACTGTTACCAGTTGACATTATGGCGTGTGCATAAAAGTACAGAATTTTCACACAAAATAAAATAAAATAAAATAATATTAAATTAAATAAAAATAAATAAATAAATAAATAAATAAATAAATACAATAATACTTATAATTGTCCAATGGGGAAAACATGAAGACACGGTCGGCATTTGTGACTTTCTGACTTTATCCTGCAGACCGAAATACATTATATATGATTCAATATGTGTAATTGATCGGAAAACGGTCCAGTGCAATACTGATGTAATACCGTCGGAATAAAAGGTCTTGTTACAAAGTGATATCTTCTCTTCTCTGACAGGAAACACTGTCAGGGTAATGCAGAATTAACCGGATTGTCGGAAGTGTAAATGTTACATTTTGCGGTATTCCCAAATGATCGCCATTTGAGTGATTATAGCAAAGTTAGGTTTGAAAATGAACAAATTCCTATCGGTGATATTCAGCCGAGCAAACAATGCTAACTATGCACCTTTGAATCATTGTTAACATATAGTTTTAAACGTAACCGACTAGTACCATTGTGATTACTTGAATGATATGATAACATACATGTATTATACTCACTTAATCACTTATGATAAAAATGATAAATGTTGTTTGTATGAATGTTATCTTTCTAATAGATGTTTTTATAGCCGTATTCATTACAAGTTGTGTAAGTATTTCAATTGTTACATTGCACATTTATTTTATTTCTATTTTTAGTCGAAGGCCTCTGTTAGAAAAGATGTATATTATTATTATGCTGTATGTGTATGTATATAGCTTATGAGTTACCTTCGTAAAATAAAGATATTATTATTATTATTATTATTATTATTATTATTATTATTATTATTATTATTATTATTATTATTATTACATGTCTTTAAAGATGGTATCGGTCAATTTTTCTATATCTAGTACATGTAACAATATCTTAAAGCATTTAACATTATTCACAAACTCGTACTTTTGTCTGCAGATGGCAATATGGTAGTAAAGACAACTTTTACACTATCTCCGTTATTAGACAGTACAAATCGTTAACTAAATCGCTTAAAACTTCATCATTTCTAGGTCTATAAATAAGCACGGGGCGGGGGGGGGGGGGGGGGGTATTGTTGTTTGGGGGTCGGGGGGGGGGGGGGGGGGGACGGGGAATATTTTGCTTAAAATATATCGATGTCAGAGAGATTAAGATAAACTGCATATCAAAAGTAAGTGGTCACGTGGTTTTCTCAGTTTAAAAACAACAGATAACTTTGTAGCGTGACTCAGATAGAGAATACATATTTGTGATGACGAGAGAGGTGTTTCCCTTTTCACATAAAAGTCCGGCATCAATTGACAGCATGTCGTTCGACCTTTAAGGGTAGCAACAATTTATGTCGTTGTTGGAGAAACCAAGCATTAGTCTCATCTTTTAGATACTACCCTTACAAGCTATGAAGGGCGCCCGCGACTGAGCGGTTAAAGTCACCTACTCGTAACTGATCAGCCCCTCACAATATGGGTTCCGGTCGGAGAACCCTAACGTGTGTAGGTTTCCGACAACCGGCGGTGCTCTTGGTTGTCTGCCAAGACATAAGTCTGTTGTCTTCCTCCACAAATAATTAGCTGGACGTCGCCAATTTGATCATAGCTGTGTCCATTTGATGTAACAAAAATAAATAATAAATAAATAAAAGCGATAAAGCCTCGTGGGGATTAAAGTTTCATGAACTCGTTTGATCGGTCGGGATCAACATGGTCTATCCATCGGAGTGTTTGTCTTTTCATGTACAAAATGTCTTTCCAAACTACATTAGCTGGCGAAACAAATACAATTGTCTGCTGACCACTCTGTGTACTTGGTAATTTCTATCTTTCTCTGAAAACAACAACAACAACAACAACCCTGCCCACGTGCACAGACAGAATACATACGTGATTCCTGTTGTCAAAGTGCGTCGTTCCGAGAGACATAGACCTCTATGAAACGATTAGGTGAGTAATAATAGAAATCATTAAGATATTCATTTGGGGCATGTCTCTGGACAGCGTCAGTAAGTAAATAAAGCGAGGTGAGCAAACTTTTGCGAAACAAAGTCACAGAAACAATATGCCATACTATTGGAAGTGGAGATTGAATCATTGATTGACTCAATCATGCAGCTTGACAGATCGATATCTAATCCCGGATTATATCTCATACAGAATATCACAGTTCGCGAAGTTTGAATAGATCCGAGGATAAAATAGTTTCGACTGATCGCCGATGCTATATCAGTGTTTGCTAGGTAATGAATAATATATCGACGAGTGTTGTTTTTTTTTGTCTTGGAGGAAACGTGTACGCCATTACCCATAATGCGTCATACTGATGAAATATAAAATACGAAATATTCAGAAGAAAATCACATCTAGTGATATGCAACATTAAAGCTTAAATCCGGCGTTGAATAGGAAAACTTAAAACAGAAGGTGTGTTAATGATTTTATTTGTATTTGGTGAAAAGAGTCGGGTTTAAACTTACTTGCGCGAATATTTAAGAGAGTCACGCTTCGCGTCTGTAAGTTAGGTCGTGGAAGTCACTTTAGAAGACACGGTCCATAACGCCACGATGCAAACCCAATCGGAACTTCTCGGGTAATCTGACGACCATCCCTCGGATGCATCTGGTACAATGATATTTACAGAATCACTATCTTTTTGTTCGCCGGAAGAGGAATACGACATAAAAAAAATCTTTAAAAAAGCAATAAATGTAGTGTTTAGGAAAACTTAATCCTATTTACTTTCATTTATTGATTTAACTGTTTACATCGCGTTAAATATATAACTGTTACAGCATTTTCAGGAGAGAGAACAAAACATTTATCTTTTTTTGTCGATGTCATAGGTACCGACATGTTATTTTCGGGGGCGGGGGGGGGGGGGGGGGGGGGGGGGGGATGGGGGATATGTGTTCCCATCATATGTCCCAGAGATGATTCGTAAATTATCCGAGGCGTTCCGACTGGATACAAACCGAATAACATACAAATCAATACGTTTATTTAATCGGTAGATGACGACATGTAAATGGTCGTATGGTGTAAGATTTACTAGATTTGCTGGAAATACAGACCCTTAAAATAAGCAAAATACAAAGAAATCACAAATTCCAAATAAATAACAGACTGGTGTGTCATGCTAATTTTTCATATAGTTGTTGGGTAAGAGTTTCCACTCAATATTGAAGGATAAATATTAATCAAGGGATCAACATGACGCACAATAGTTCCAGCGTAACCATCTCCCTAGAATTACATATACAGCGCCGTGCCAAAAATGAGTGAACTTTTAAGATGGCGTCTACGTCATTTTGTCGTTACGTAGATTTTCTGGCTATCGCGTTTTCGCGAATATCAAAATAATTGAATTATTTAATGGTCCAAGGGAAGCAACTAGTACTAGCTTCATTTTGGCGGAAGTTACGAAATGTTGTCGTCTGTTTACATTCGAAACGCTTCCGGGTTAAGAAATGGGTAAACACGGTAAACAACTGTCAGATGCGGATAAATCCCTTACATTATCGATGGTTATCGAGCTTCAGAAATATGTAAAGTGCTTGGGAGAAGTAAATCTACAATTTCAATGTTTTTAAAACGTTACAACGATAGAGGAACATCCGAAAACTTGAAAAGAAGTGGACGTCCGAAAAAAGTGAGTAACCGCGGACTTCGTAAACTTTCTCGAATCGTAAAGTCAGATAGACGGCGGCCTCTTCGAGACATTTCTGCTGCATTTAATAGCACTGGTGTCGAGACATGCTCTGTTAGAACAGTTCAACGAAACTTGCACTTTCTCAGATTTAAACGACGGTCAGTGAGGAAAAGGGTAGCTATTTCGAATGCCAACAAGAAGAAGCGGATATATTGGTGTAGGAATAAACTGATATGGAAAGTTGATACGGAGTGGAAAATGTGATATTTAGCGATGAAATGATGATACATTTAAAGCCTGATGGTCAGCTTAAGATTTGGAGAAAAGCGAGTGAAAAATGGAGACCCGAGTGTTTAGGGTATGTTTCAGCTAGTCAGGGTAAGAACTTGAAAATGATGGTCTGGGGTTGTTTGTGTTACGCTGGTCTGGGGATGTTGGCATTCATTGATGGTAATATGACCTCTAAGAAATACATTGAAACACTAGATCAGTACTTGTGGCCTACAGTTGCCAAGCATTTTAATGACAATGACTGGATATTCCAAGAAGACAAAGCTCCAACCCATAAGTCGAGGGAAGCAACAGCTTGGAAGGAAAGAAACAACATTCCTGTACTTTTCTGGCCTGCACAGTCCCCAGATCTCAGCCCGATAGAAAATGGATGGTTACTATTAAAAATAAGATAAAAACCCAACTTCAACACATTCACAATGTAAAGGACTTGAAAGAGCACCTGCTCAGTGCCTGGAATGATGTGCCTATTTCTTATGTTCAAAGACTTTATTCCACTTTACCACGCCGTGTGAAACATGTTCTGATCCAGAAAGGCAACATGACAAAATACTAAACCAAGAAAATCATCTGATCTGGTAAGTTTTTCATTTCAAAGTTTGTGCAGTTAGCTTTCTCAGTATGGCGGCAATCTTGAAAGTTCACTCATTTTTGGCACGGCGCTGTTATTCATCATCACACAAATAATATTGCATCGGCCGTCAATCGCAAACATTTTTCTTTCGCCTTATACTATTTTCGAGATAGGAGAACTATGATGTTCTGCTGTAGATATGTCCCTGGATGACATAGGTATCAGGGATGACATTTCGAACTAATTAGATGTCTAATTTTTGAAATACATTGCAGCGACCATTTATGATCATTTTAGCAACGATAAGCTTTTTGGTGAAGGAAGAACCCCAGACACATGTCTGGGTAGAACCACCGGCGTATCGCATGTCAGCTGGAAGACCTTATCACATTAAGGCCTTCGTCTCGTACGGGGCTCGAACCCACGTGGCTATGCCACGGGCGCCACGAACTATTTAGAACAGATCCATAGTCATCCCTGATACATAGTGACAACACAGCAACCATGAAAAAAAAAACTGTATAATGTATGATGAACTATTAAGTAATGCGGTTGCATTACAATTATATTTTGTACTATAAATGAACGTTGTGAAATTAAATATAGTATGCTGTACTACTGAATCATGCAGTTATATTTAATATTTTATGCCGTTTTATCACATAATGGTTGCTGTATTATTAAATTGTGCTTCTATATTAAATGCAGCAGCAGATGAGATGCGCCAGTGTGGAAACTTTCCCGTTCTACGGCAATCGGAACTCCTCGGAAAATTCCGTCCTCGGTACAATCATCCCTCGGATGTATCTGGTGCAATAATACACGATCAGAAATCACGATCGTTTTGTCCACCGGAAGTCGGAAGAAAATGCCTAAAATGTAGTTCGCATAAAACATAAACAATGGCGTCGTTTGGCAGTTGTGTGTTTGCTACGCTGGGTAAATTAAACTTGGATGATTTAAATTTGTAGCAGCCACAAACTGAAATTTTACAGGCATCGTACTGTAGTGGGCTGTCTTCCGAGCTGTCATCTTTGTTTTAACGTCTGTCACAAAAGAAGATCCATGTAGAGAAATGGCCGAGGTGATTCCACTACCTACATACATCAAAGAGGTGATTAGTGATTTATCCGAGGTGTTCCGATTTGTCCTACGGAAGATGTTGATGACCTTGTGAGAACTGTCTTTTATCGGGTCCAGATATCGACGCAGTCGTAACAACTACCACTGAAAATGTTGATCAATTATTCACCACAAGGCAGTACAAGATGCCAATGTAAATGGATTTCAATATCACTTGTTGTGGTTACGTGTATATTCCAATAACAGGTTATAAAAGCGTGAAAAATGCTAATAGAAACATTTTTTACAGAATACCTTTAGAACACATACTACATTTTTATACAAAGTATAAATATTTTTATAAATAATTTGCATTCTGTTTACGGTTTGGTAAAAAGAATATAAACGAAATAGAACCAACGGACCCCCGCAGATCAGCTTTAAAATTCAAGAGGTCTCAAGTCGTGAATTCGGGTCCCAGTTAAGCGGACATTTTCACTTCTGGACAACCCCTGCGTCGGTGGCGCATCGCCCTGCGCCCTTCTCGAATTCTCCACCACACAGAAGCACAAGTAATAAAAATCCACATATTAATGTTTCGGCCCATCTTATACTTCAACATTAAACGTAAACGTTACCCGAGAAAACGCTTATTGTGTTTATTATCTGCCAACTGTTCTCGGAAGTTGTAATAATATTTTATTGTGATCAGAAGAAACCTAAAGGGAAAAGTGTTCCTGTAATATCTCTGCCAAAATGGTTTTGGTCAATAAAATATCTGCAAGACAAGCACACAGATAAATGCTTCTGGTGACGCATAATCGATGGCTTGAAAGGCTCAAGTGGTTTTACTGTTAAACAACAACCAGACGAAAACATGCAGTTTCCCTCATACATATATAATTATACAAAGTTCGACGTCAGTCACTCTTTCAATCGCACACACCAGTCCTCTCATCTATATTTACCACCTCACTGTTCTTACCCTGACCCTACCTTCGTAGTTAGTCAACAACACCCGCCTCTCATGCTCAGGTCCTAAGCCTAATTTTCCGTTCACTCAACCTCACACGGCACTAATGCTCAGCCCATCAGCCCGACATTCAGGTCACTCAACCTCACACGCCACTCATGCTCAGCCCCTCAGTCTAACATTCCGTTCACTCAACCTCACACACGACTCATGCTCAGCCCCTCAGCCCAACATTCTGGTCACTCAACCTCACACGCCACTCATGCTCAGCCCCTCAGTCTAACATTCCGTTCACTCAACCTCACACACGACACCTGCTCAGCGCCTCAGCTCAACATTCCGGTCACTCAACCTCACACACCACTCATGCTCAGCCCCTCAGCACAACATTCAGGTCACTCAACCTCACACGCCACGCATGCTCAGCCCCACAATCAAACATTCCAGTCATTCAACCTTACACGCCACTCATGTTCAGCCCCTCAGCTCAACATTCCGGTCACTCAACCTCACACGCCACGCATGCCCAGCTCCTCAGCCCAACATTCCGCTTACTCAACCTCACAACGCCACGCATGCTCAGTCCCACAACCAAACATTCAGGTCACTCAAGCTCACACGCCACTCATGCTCAGCCCCTCAGCTCAACATTCCGGTCACTCAACCTCACACGCCACTCATGTTCAGCCCCTCAGCCCAACATTCAGATCACTCAACCTCACACGCCACTCATGCTCAGCCCATCAGCCCAACATTCCGCTCAATCAACCTCACACGCCACTCATGTTCAGCCCCTCAGCCCAACATTCAGGTCACTCAACCTCACACGCCACTCATGCTCAGCCCCACAACCAAACATTCCGGTCATTCACCCACACACGCCACTCATGTTCAGCCCCTCAGCCCAACATTCCGGTCACTCAACCTCACACGCCACTCATGTTCAGCCCCTCAGCCCAACATTAAGGTAACTCAACCTCACACGCCACGCATGCTCAGCCCCTAAGCCCAACATTCCGCTCACTTAACCTCACACACTACTCATGCTCAGCCCCTCAACTCAACATTCCGGTCACTCAACCTCACAACGCCACGCATGCTCTGTCCCACAACCAAACATTCCGCTCACTTAACCTCACACACTACTCATGCTCAGCTCCTCAGCTCAACATTCCGGTCACTCAACCTCACACGCCACTCATGTTCAGCCCATCAGCCCAACATTCCGCTCACTCAACCTCATACGCCAATCATGTTCAGCCCCTCAGCTCAGCATTCAGGTCACTCAACCTCACACGCCACTCATGCTCAGCCCCACAACCAAACATTTCGATCATTCACCCATACACGCCACTCATGTTCAGCCCCTCAGCCCAACAATAAGGTCACTCAACCTCACACGCCACGCATGCTCAGCCCCCAACCAAACATTCCGGTCATTCACCCACACACGCCACTCATGTTCAGCCCCTTAGCCCAACATTCCGGTCACTCAACCTCACACGCCACTCATGTTCAGCCCCTCAGCCCAACATTAAGGTCACTCAACCTCACACGCCACGCATGCTCAGCCCCTCAGCCCAACATTCCGCTCACTTAACCTCACACACTACTCATGCTCAGCCCCTCAACTCAACATTCAGGTCACTCAACCTCACAACGCCACGCATGCTCAGTCCCACAACCAAACATTCCGCTCACTTAACCTCACACACTACTCATGCTCAGCCCCTCAACTCAACATTCCGGTCACTCAACCTCACACGCCACTCATGTTCAGCCCATCAGCCCAACATTCCGCTCACTCAACCTCACACGCCACTCATGTTCAGCCCCTCAGCCCAACATTCAGGTCACTCAACCTCATACGCCACTCATGCTCAGACTCACAACCAAACATTTCGGTCATTCACCCACACACGCCACTCATGCTCAGCCCCTCAGCTCAACATTCCGGTCACTCAACCTCACACGCCACTCATGTTCAGCCCATCAGCCCAACATTCCGCTCACTCAACCTCATACGCCAATCATGTTCAGCCCTTTAGCTCAGCATTCAGGTCACTCAACCTCACACGCCACTCATGCTCAGCCCCACAACCAAACATTTCGATCATTCACCCATACACGCCACTCATGTTCAGCCCCTCAGCCCAACATTAAGGTCACTCAACCTCACACGCCACGCATGCTCAGCCCCCAACCAAACATTCCCGTCATTCAACCTCTCACGCCACTCATGTTCAGCCCCTCAGCCCAACATTCAGGTCACTCAACTTCACACGCCGCGCATGCTCAGCCCCACAACCAAACATTCCGCTCACTCATCCTCACACGCCACTCCTGCCCAGTCCCTCATTCTAACATTCCGGTCACGCAGCCTCATATGCCACCCATGCTCAGCGACTCAGCCTAACATTCCGGTCACTGAACCTCACACGCCACCCATACTTTACCCTGACCCTACATTCCTAATTAGTCAACCGCACATGCCACTCATGCTCAGGCCCTCAGCCGGACATTCCAGTCACTCAACCTCACACGCAACTCATGGTCAACCCCTCATCCCAACATTCCGGTCACTCAACCTCATACGCCTATCGTGCTCAGCCATTCAGCCTAACATTCCAGTCACTCAACCTCACATGTCACCCATGCTCAGCAACGCAGCCTAACATTCCGGTCACTCAACCTCACACACCACTCATGCTCAGCCACGCAGCCTTATATTTCAGCACGCAGCCTTACATTTAAGTCACTCAACCGCACATGCCACTCATGCTCAGTCACCCAGCCTAACATTCCAGTCACTCATCCTTACATGCCTATCATGCGCAACCAGACAGCCTAAAATTCCAGTAACTCATCCTCACATACCACTCATGGTCAGCCACTCGGCCTAACATTCCGGTCACTCAACCTCACATGTCACCCATGCTTAGCCACGGAACCTAACATTCCGGTCACTCAACCTCACACACCACCCATGCCTAGCCACTCAGCCTAACATTTCGGTCAGTCAACCTAACACGCCACTCATACTCACCCCTGAGCCTAACATTCCGGTCAAACAACCTCACAGGTTAGTCATTCTCATCCCTCAGCCTGACATTCCAGTCACTTAACCTTATAGGCCATGCATCTTCACCTCCTCAGCCGAACATCCCAGACATTCAAACAAACATAACACGCCACTCACCCTTTAGCCTAACACATCTGCCACTTAACTTAATACTCCATTCATACTCCATTCATTCTCACATTCTGGTTACTTAATCACAGACGCCGTTCATCCTCACCCAATTATCATAACCTTCCAGTCACTCAATCTCACACGCCAGTTATCTTCATCCCTAAGAGTAGCATTCCGGTTAGTCAGCCTTACAGGCCATTCATTGTAATCCCCTAAAAGTAGCATTCCGGTTAGTCAGTCTTACAGGCCATTCATTCTTATTCCCTAAGACAAACATTCCGGTCAGTCAGTCTTACAGGCCATTCATGCTAATCCCCTAAGAGTAGCATTCCGGTCAGTCAGTCTTACAAGCCATTCATGCTAATCCTCTAAGATTAAAATTCCGGTTAGTCAGCCTTACCGACCATTCATGCAAATCCCCTAAGAGTAGCATTCCGGTCAGTCAGTCTTACCGGCCATTGATTCTAATCCCCTAAGAGTAACATTCCGGGTAGTCAGCCTTACCGGCCATTCATTTTAATCCCCTAAGATTAACATTCCGGTTAGTCAGTCTTACCGGCCATTCATTCTAATCCCCTAAGAGTAAGATTCCGGGTAGTCAGCCTTACCGGCCATTTATTCTAATCCCCTAAAACTAACATTCTGGTTAGTCAGCCTTACAGGCCATTCATTGTAATCCCCTAAAAGTAGCATTCCGGTTAGTCAGTCTTACAGGCCATTCATTCTAATTCCCTAAGACAAACATTCCGGTCAGTCAGTCTTACAGGCCATTCATGCTAATCCCTTAAGAGTAGCATTCCGGTCAGTCAGTCTTACAAGCCATTCATGCTAATCCTCTAAGATTAAAATTCCGGTTAGTCAGACTTACCGACCATTCATGCAAATCCCCTAAGAGTAGCATTCCGGTCAGTCAGTCTTACCGGCCATTGATTCTAATCCCCTAAGAGTAACATTCCGGTTAGTCAGCCTTACCGGCCATTCATTTTAATCCCCTAAGATTAACATTCCGGTTAGTCAGTCTTACCGGCCATTCATTCTAATCCCCTCAGAGTAACATTCCGGGTAGTCAGCCTTACCGGCCATTTATTCAAATCCCCTAAAACTAACATTCCGGTTAGTCAGCCTTACAGGCCATTCATTCTAATCCCCTAAGATTAACATTCCGGTCAGTCAGTCTTACCGGCCATTCATTCTAATCCCCTAAGACTAACATTCCAGTTAGTCAGCCTTACCGGCCATTTATTCTAATCCCCTAAGACTAACATTCCAGTTAGTCAGCCTTACCGGCCATTCATGCTAATCCCCTTAGTTTAACTTTCCGGTTAGTCAGGCTTACTGGCCATTCATTCTAATCCCCTAAGACTAACATTCCGGTTAGTCAGTCTTACCGGCCATTCATTCTAATCCCCTAAGACTAACATTCCAGTTAGTCAGCCTTACCGGCCATTTATTCTAATCCCCTAAGACTAACATTCCAGTTAGTCAGCCTTACCGGCCATTCATGCTAATCTCCTTAGTTTAACTTTCCGGTTAGTCAGGCTTACTGGCCATTCATTTTAATCCCCCTAAGATTAACATTCCGGTTAGTCAGTCTTACCGGCCATTCATTCTAATCCCCTAAAACTAACATTCCGGTTAGTCAGCCTTACAGGCCATTCATTCTAATCCCCTAAAACTAACATTCCGGTTAGTCAGTCTTACAGGCCATTCATTCTAATCCTCTAAGACTAACATTCCGGATAGTCAGTCTTACCGGCCATTCATTCTAATCCTCTAAGACTAACATTCCGGTTAGTCAGTCTTACCGGCCATTCATTGTAATCCTCTAAGACTAACATTCCGGTTAGTCAGTCTTACCGGCCATTCATTCTAATCCTCTAAGAGTAACATTCCGGTTAATCAGCCTTACCGGCCATTCATTCTAATCCTCTAAGAGTAACATTCCGGTTAGTCAGCCTTACAGGCCATTCATTCTAATCCCCTAAGAGTAACATTCCGGTTAGTCAGTCTTACCGGCCATTCATTCTAATCCACTATGACTAACATTCCGGATAGTCAGTCATACCGGCCATTCATTTTAATCCTCTAAGACTAACATTCCGGTTAGTCAGTCTTACCGGCCATTCATTCTAATCCTCTAAGAGTAACATTCCGGTCAGTCAGCCTTACCGGCCATTCATTCTAATCCTCTAAGACTTACATTCCGGATAGTCAGTCTTACCGGCCATTCATTCTAATCCTCTAAGACTAACATTCCGGTTAGTCAGTCTTACCGGCCATTCATTTTAATCCTCTAAGACTAACATTCCGGTTAGCCAGTCTTACCGGCCATTCATTCTAATCCTCTAAGAGTAGCATTCCGGTTAGTCAGTCTTACAAGCCATTCATGCTAATCCCCTAAGATAAACATTCCGGTTAGTCAGCCTTACCGGCCATTCATGCTAATCCCCTTAGATTAACTTTCCGGTTAGTCAGCCTAACCGGCCATTCATTCTAATCCCCTAAAACTAACATTCCGGTTAGTCAGTCTTACAGGCCATTCATTCTAATCCTCTAAGAGTAACATTCCGGTTAGTCAGTCTTACCGGCCATTCATTCTAATCTTCTAAGACTAACATTCCGGATAGTCAGTCTTACCGGCCATTCATTCTAATCCTCTAAGACTAACATTCCGGTTAGTCAGTCTTACCGGCCATTCATTCTAATCCTCTAAGACTAACATTCCGGTTAGTCAGTCTTACCGGCCATTCATTCTAATCCTCTAAGAGTAGCATTCCGGTTAGTCAGTCTTACAGGCCATTCATTCTAATCCCCTAAGAGTAACATTCAGGTTAGTCAGCCTTACCGGCCAGTCATACTAATCCCTTAAGAGTAACATTTCGGTTAGTCAGTCTTACCGGCCATTCATTCTAATCCCCTAAAACTAACATTCCGGTCAGTCAGCCTTACCGACCATTCATTCTAATCCCCTAAAACTAACATTCCGGTCAGTCAGCCGTACCGGCCATTCATTCTAATCCTCTAAGAGTAGCATTCCGGTTAGTCAGTCTTACAAGCCATTCATGCTAACCCCCTAAGAGTAACATTCCGGTTAGTCAGCCTTACAGGCCATTCATTCTAATCCTCTAAGAGTAACATTTCTGTTAGTCAGCCTTACAGGCCATTCATTCTAATCCCCTAAGAGTAGCATTCCGGTTAGTCAGCCTTACAGGCCGTTCATTCTAATCCCCTAAGAGTAGCATTCCGATTAGTCCGCCTTACTGGCAATTCATTCTAATCCCCTAAGACTAACATTCCGGTTAGTCAGTCTTACAAGCCATTCATGCTAACCCTCTAAGAGTAACATTCCGGTTAGTCAGCCTTACAGGCCGTTCATTCTAATCTTCTAAGAGTAACATTCCGGTCAGTCAGCCTTACCGGCAATTCATTCTAATCCCCTAAGATTAACATTCCGGTTAGTCAGCCTTACCGGCCATTCATTCTAATCCTCTAAGAGTAACATTCCGGTTAGTCAGCCTTACAGGCCATTCATTCTAATCCCCTAAGATTAACATTCCGGTTAGTCAGTCTTACCGGCCATTCATTCTAATCCTCTAAGAGTAACATTCCGATTAGTCCGCCTTACTGGCAATTCATTCTAATCCTTTAAGAGTAACTTTCCGGTCAGTCTGCCTTACCGGCCATTCATTCTAATCCTCTAAGAGTAACTTTCCGATTAGTCCGCCTTACTGGCAATTCATTCTAATCCCCTAAGATTAACATTCCGGTTAGTCAGCCTTACAGGCCATTCATTCTTATCCCCTAAGATTAACATTCCGTTTAGTCAGTCTTACCGGCCATTCATTCTAATCCCCTAAGATTAACATTCCGGTTAGTCAGCCTTACAGGCCATTAATTCTAATCCCCTAAAACTAACATTCCGGTTAGTCAGCCTTACTGGCCATTCATTCTAATCCCATAAGACTAACATTCAGGTTGGTCAGCCTTACAGGCCATTCATTCTAATCCCCTAAAACTAACATTCCGGTTAGTCAGCCTTACTGGCCATTCATTCTAATCCCATAAGACTAACATTCAGGTTGGTCAGTCTTACAGGCCATTCATTCTAATCCCCTAAAACTAACATTCCGGTTAGTCAGCCTTACAGGCCATTCATTCTAATCCTCTAAGAGTAACATTCCGGTTAGTCAGCCTTACCGGCCATTCATTCTAATCCCCTAAGATTAACATTCCGGTTAGTCAGCCTTACCGGCCATTCATTCTAATCCTCTAAGAGTAACATTCCGGTTAGTCAGCCTTACAGGCCATTCATTCTAATCCCCTAAGATTAACATTCCGGTTAGTCAGTCTTACCGGCCATTCATTCTAATCCTCTAAGAGTAACATTCCGATTAGTCCGCCTTACTGGCAATTCATTCTAATCCTTTAAGAGTAACTTTCCGGTCAGTCTGCCTTACCGGCCATTCATTCTAATCCTCTAAGAGTAACATTCCGATTAGTCCGCCTTACTGGCAATTCATTCTAATCCCCTAAGATTAACATTCCGGTTAGTCAGCCTTACAGGCCATTCATTCTTATCCCCTAAGATTAACATTCCGTTTAGTCAGCCTTACAGGCCATTAATTCTAATCCCCTAAAACTAACATTCCGGTTAGTCAGTCTTACCGGCCATTCATTCTAATCCCCTAAGATTAACATTCCGGTTAGTCAGCCTTACAGGCCATTAATTCTAATCCCCTAAAACTAACATTCCGGTTAGTCAGCCTTACCGGCCATTCATTCTAATCCTCTAAGAGTAACATTCCGGTTAATCAGTCTTACCGGCCATTTATTCTAATCCCCTAAGACTAACATTCAGGTTGGTCAGCCTTACAGGCCATTCATTCTAATCCTCTAAGAGTAACATTCCGGTTAGTCAGTCTTACAGGCCATTCATTCTAATCGTCTAAGACTAACATTCCGGTCAGTCAGCCTTACAGGCCATTCATTCTGATCCTCTAAGACTAACATTCCGGTTAGTCAGTCTTACCGGTCATTCATTTTAATCCTCTAAGACTAACATTCCGGTTAGTCAGTCTTACCGGCCATTCATTCTAATCCTCTAAGAGTAACATTCCGGTCAGTCAGCCTTACAGGCCATTTATTCTAATCCTCTAAGACTAACATTCCGGATAGTCAGTCTTACCGGCCATTCATTCTAATCCTCTAAGACTAACATTCCGGTTAGTCAGTCTTACCGGCCATTCATTCTAATCCTCTAAGACTAACATTCCGGTTAGTCAGCCTTACCGGCCATTCATTCTAATCCTCTAAGAGTAACATTCCGATTAGTCCGCCTTACTGGGAATTCATTCTAATCCCCTAAGATTAACATTCCGGTTAGTCAGCCTTACAGGCCATTCATTCTTATCCCGTAAGATTAACAATCCGGTTAGTCAGTCTTACCGGCCATTCATTCTAATCCCCTAAGATTAACATTCCGGTAAGTCAGCCTTACAGGCCATTAATTCTAATCCCCTAAAACTAACATTCCGGTTAGTCAGCCTTACCGGCCATTCATTCTTATCCCCTACGAGCAACATTTGAGAACCACATATGCCAGTTATCTTGACTCATCATTCCTGTCATGCAACCTCATAAGTCAGACATCCTTACCCACTCAACCTAACATTCCATTCCAGCAACCTCACACGACAGACAACCTTACTCACTCAGCCTAACATTCTAGTCCAGCAACCTCACACGACAAACATCCTTACTTACTCAGCCTAACATTCCAGTCCAGCAACCTCACACGCCAGACACTCTTACATACTCAGCCTAACATTCCAGTCCAGCAACCTCACACGCCAGACATCCTTACCTACTCGACTTAACATTCCAGTCAAGCAACCTCACACGCCAGACATCCTCACCTAATCAGCATAACATTCCAGTCCAGCAATCTCACACGCAAGACACCCTTACCTACTCGACTTAACATTCCAGTCGAGCAACCTCACAGGCCAGACACCTTTACCTACTCGACTTAACATTCCAGTCCAGCAACCTCACACGCCAGACATCCTTACCTACTCGACTTAACATTCCAGTCAACCAACCTCACACGCCAAACATCCTTACCTACTAAGCCTAACATTCCAATCAAGCAACCTCACACGCCAGACATCCTTACCATCTTATCATAACATTCCAGTCCAGCAACCTCACACGCCAGACATCCTTACCTACTAAGCCTAACATTCCAGTCAAGCAACCTCACACGCCAGACATCCTTACCTACTAAGCCTAACATTCCAGTCAATCAACCTCACACGCCAGACACCCTTACCTACTAAGCCTAACATTCCAGTCAAGCAACCTCACACGCCAGACATCCTTACCTACTAAGCCTAACATTCCAGTCAATCAACCTCACACGCCAGACACCCTTACCTACTAAGCCTAACATTCCAGTCCAGCAACCTCACACGCCAGACATCCTTACCTACTAAGCCTAACATTCCAGTCAAGCAACCTCACACGCCAGACATCCTTACCTACTAAGCCTAACATTCCAGTCAATCAACCTCACACGCCAGACACCCTCACCTACTCAGCCTAACATTCCAGTCAAGCAACCTCACACGCCAGACATCCTTACCTACTCAGCATAACATTCCATTTAATTAAGCAACCTTACACGTCAGACACCTTCACCTACTCAGCCTAACATTCCAGTCAAGCAACCTCACACGCCAGACACCCTCACCTACTCAGCCTAACATTCCAGTCAAGCAACCTCACACGCCAGACACCCTCACCTACTCAGCCTAACATTCCAGCCCAGCAATCTTACACGCCAGACACCCTTACATACTCAGCCTAACATTCCAGTCAAGCAACCTCACACGCCAGACACCCTCACCTACTCAACCTAACATTCCAGTCAAGCAACCTCACACGCCAGACACCCTCACCTACTCAGCCTAACATTCCAGTTAAGCAACCTCACACGCCAGACACCCTCACCTACTCAGCCTAACATTCCAGTCAAGCAACCTCACACGCCAGACACCCTCACCTACTCAGCCTAACATTCCATTCCAGCAACCTCACTCGCCAGACATCCTTACCCACTCAGCCTAACATTCCAGTCCAGCAACCTCACTCGCCAGAAATCCTTACCCACTCAGCCTAACATTCCAGTCCAGCAACCTCACACGCCAGACACCCTCACCTACTCAGCCTATTATTCCAGTCAAGCAACCTCACAGGCCAGACACCCTCACCTACTCAGCCTAACATTCCATTCCAGCAACCTCACTCGCCAGACATCCTTACCCACTCAGCCTAACATTCCAGTCCAGCAACCTCACTCGCCAGAAATCCTTACCCACTCAGCCTAACATTCCAGTCCAGCAACCTCAGACGCCAGACACCCTCACCTACTCAGCCTATTATTCCAGTCAAGCAACCTCACAGGCCAGACACCCTCACCTACTCAGCCTAACATTCCGGTCACACAACCTCACACGCCTGTCTTCCTCGCCCACCTCTACCATTCCAGTCACTCAGCTGAACAACCACTCTAGCTCATGCCGTAAGCCAAAAATTCTGGTCACACTCAACCTCAGACGCCACTCATTGTGGACATTAGAAAACACAGCCTCCCACGACATCCATTCCAACACGCTCATCCACACATAACAAAATACACCCTAATATTTCAGTCATTCAACCACATACGCCATTCATCATTACGTTCCTCCAAATAACATACACCCACCCTAACTTCTCAGTTACTTAGCCCCTCACACACCACTATTTCCACTCACTCACCTCACAAAAAATCACGTCACCCCTACATAACGTACACCCACCCAAACATCTCGGTCACTAAATCAAATATATTACATAAATCCTATCACCATTAGCTTTACACGTTACGCACCAAACGCATACAACGTCCTGAATTCCCGTCACCCCAACATAACATACCCCACCCTAACACCCTATTCATACAACTTCTCACGCTCATCACCCTCAACTCCACACTAAAGGAGACATTCTTATCGTTGATTTCCATGCCAAATGTTTTCACGGGAAGCAACCGTGTTGTATAACAGATATATGCTTGGCCTAGTTATCTCCCTTTAAAGTTAAATTAAGTGGCACTAATTAAAATCCGTTCTGAAGTCTATCGACTTAGAGTGAAATACTATTTGTACTGCCTATGAGCTGCAGACTGTTAAACCAAAAACCAACAAGATTTGTAACTCCATGTATTGGTCTCATAAGGTCAGCATTGAAAAATACAAAAAATAAAAATATATAAATATGAGTCTTACTTTCAATAATATTTTCTTATACAATACGCAAAAATAAAATGTCGATTATGACTTATAATTCTAGAGAATTTAGTATCGGGTTATCAAATATACAATGATAAGAAAGCTATTCTCATTTAACATACACTTAAACAAGCCTAGTCTGAATCCACAAATTTAACTTAATATAATTTACCTTTATTTTCCATAAAACAATAAAGAAAAAGATAAGTAAGGGCGTATTAGATGTGATTTTGTCTTCAGTTTACTGTATACACATGTATTACAAGATACAATCTAAACAATAGTATTTTAATCATACATATGAAGTGTTATATGAACAACATTATGCAAATATTGACCACACGTTAATTTGATTTTTTTTTAAAAATTAAAATAATTTATAAAAGAAAAAAAACATAAGTACCAATTGACCATCATATTGTGCAACATACTATAGTATAAGGGAATGGTCTAATAGTGTTAGAACAAACACCTTAAGATTAAGAAATTTAGGCCAGAGCGTGTGAGGAAGTGGTTGATATCAAAATTCACGTAGATAAGAGTGTGCCAGTAAACAAGTAAAAACGAAAGATGGCGGTCATGTTTCTAGCTTTGCTGACACTTTCAGTGCTTTGGACTCAAGGTAATATTTCATTTATGGACAGTTTATTTCAGGAAAATATGCAAATACATAAGTATAAAAGCTCTTAAAGATCTACTCAAGTATTCAATATTTCAACATGTTTCATTCGAAGGACTACGTTCATAAAGAATCTATATTTTTCTCACTTAAACTAAGGAATTTTATCAAATTTTACATCATCATCATCATCATCATCATCAGCAGCAGCAGCAGCAGCAGCAGCAGCAGCAACAACAACAATAACAATAACAACAACATGAGAATATTCTGTTAAATGCAAATATGAATGAAGCGATTCTTAGTAGAATTCGTAAAAAAATCATTTCGTATTGAATTTTTAAAATCTATTGACTCTACGAAAATAATGAGTATACTTCCAGTTTAAGAATTAAGGACAATTTTAAGTAATTATGACAAGCTGGAGCTGGTGTTTAGGAGCATAGACAGTTTTACTCTCATGTAAAATACATGTATAACTGCTTATGCTAAAAACAACGCTGAGTGCCATAATATGTGTAAATTAAACAAATTTATAGTTAAAAGTAGTAGTTACCGAATCAATTAATAAGAAAAAAGTGTTATTCAAGTGCCGGCTGCATGCTATCACAGCGAGGGATTTCATCTGATTTGAAGGAATACCAAGTTTATATGGCTTACGTGTTCTATATTATGCGTTACATGTGGTATCCAACAGTTTGCCAACATCTTATATATGTAACAACAGCTGACCTCTATTTTGGGCATTTATGTCTAATTCTGTAGAAAAAAAACCCATCATACTTAAGTCTATGTTTTGACGATTTGCAACACTATCTCAATTTTGGGGTAGTAAAACTCGTTAATAAACACTTAAAATGTTCATTATTTTCAAATCGATAAATAAGAATGATTGAGATTTCTGCTAAAAATAGACATCGACGTCACAGCGGATGACGTGGATAAGCTAAAACATAAGTGGTCACGTGGTTTTCTTAGTTTAAAATAGCTAACTGTGCAGCGTGGCTCAGATAGGAAATACATGTTTGTAATGACTATTGTGGCATTAGGGTACACTTTTCAGACAGGTGTAGGACATAAGTAAAAAACTTTTTTGCTAGATCAGTTCATGTAGCAATAGTTTATTAAGATGTTTAATAAAAAAAAGATAGATAAAAAAAGAAAATATTTTTGGTCCAAACTGTCGGATGCCACCTTTAAACATAAAAATACAAATTTGACACTTTTTTTATTTGTCAGAGGTAGTGAAGTATTTACACACGTGTGACATAATGTATTATTTAGTTTAGAGATTAAACTTTAAGTTCCAATATTATACCTGCTTTGTTGACCCCATAGCACAGTGGTAAGTTCCTCTGATCGTGGATACGAAGGACCATGAATTCGAACCTCGGAAGTGCCAATGTGTTATTGTTAGTCAAGTTGCGAGTCTGACCTTGGTTGGGTAACTGTAAAGCGTGTGGCGTGTGAGGTTGAGTAAGTAGTCGATAAGAAGGGCGTGTGTGATAAATAGAGTGGGACTGAGAGAGAGGTGAGATAGTAAGGGGTTTGTATGGTTCAGAGAGCAAGGCTGGAAATGAGGATGACAAACATGGGTGATTAAAGTGAGGCTGGGAGAGTGAGGTTGACAGTAAGGTTGAGTGATATGTGGACTGAAGTTTGATGGTTGATGGTCTTGTAAGGATAAGATTGAGGCTGAGAGTAAGGATGAGTCATGTCGTGATTTAAAGAAAGGTAGATAGAGCGTGGATGAAAGTGTGGATGAGTGGCGTGTAGACTTAAAGTTGGGTTTACGGGCTTGTAAAGTTAAAAGAGTGAGGATGGGTGCTATTAATTAAATGACGTGTGAGGCTGTGTGTGTGGGATTACCGACATCAAATATGGGCATTATGGGTTTGGTGTGAGGCTGAGCGAGGTTTGATGTACAGCAGTGAAGATAAATGGTTTGCGAGGTTGAGGAGTTGAAGTTTCGAGAGATAGATATAGAGAGATAAAGAGGGAGAGAAAGACAGACAGACAGAGAGACAGAGAGAGAGAGAGAGAGAGAGAGAGAGAGAGAGAGAGAGAGAGAGAGAGAGAGAGAGAGAGACTGACAGAGAGAGAGAGAGAGAGAGAGAGACATAGAGCATAGAGACAGAGACAGACAGAGAGAGACAGACAGACACAGAGAGACAGAGAGAGAGACTGACAGACAGAGAGAGACAGAGGGAGACAGAGAGACAGAGACAGACAGAGAGAGACAGACAGACACAGAGAGAGACAGACAGACAGACAGACAGACACACAGACAGCAGAGGGACAGACAGACAGACACAGAAAGACAGGCAGAGACCGAAAGGGACAGAGAGAGGTAGAGACACAAAAAGACAGAGTGAGTGAGAGGGGGTGGAGGGTGGGGGGTGGAGAGAAAGGTGAAAAAAAGAGAAGAGAGAGAGAGAGAGGGATTGATAAAAGTCGTGGTGACATAATCTTTAAAATGTCTTTTGTAGCTGTTTGTGACTGCCCTGATGGATTCACAAAACACCAGAATCACTGTTATGTTTTGTTACACGTACGAGCATCGTGGGCGGAGGCAGAGGTAACACGTGATCCGCTTATAGCCAATCAAGAGGAACCTTTGTCTCGCCCCCACCCCCATAAACAGCCTTGTCCTTCCTTTAGAATTCCACGGATAAGGAATCGCATAAGCTGAAATTCTGTTAACTTGCGGGAAGATAATACGGATGTAGCTATACAACCATTTTAAGGCGACCTTATCGAATGTTACTTTTTTGTCTTTTTAGTCCTTATCTAAATATAAAAGTGAACAACATGCTTAAATAGTATTACTGTTATACTTATAAATTTAAAACAATAAACATTTTTTTTTATTCTGTATGAGAGGAAATACATCCAGATTGGTAAAAACGTTACTATCGCTTTGTTGTTAATCATGAACTAAGACTTCGTTATCACCAGTTTAGTACATATTTCTGGTTATAATTTTTGTTTGCAACCTTTTTATTATTGCATACTTTCCGTACAATACCAAGAATTTAAGTTAAAACAACAAACGCAACACTTTTTAAAAAGTCTTGTTTGGCCTAATTCGATTAAATCTTTTTAACTTACATACGTAATCATATATAATGTTGGAAACATTTATTTAAACGTTTGGATTTTTTTTATAATTTAAAGACACTTTCTTTGTTTTGGTGAGAAAAGGCTACTAAATGTGGTATCTGACAGTTTAGACATAAATATCCTAGTCAAACATCCAAATAAATCATTATTACCTGAGAAGATCCTGTGAAACTCTGTTTACTGATGTCTTACATCTATGTGAAAAATGAAGCATAACACCGCAGTTTTAACTACAAACATGTATCCACGCTACACATTTAACAATTTTTAAACTAAGAAAACCACGTGACCCCTAACATTTGAGGTCACGTTATAACATCAACCGTGTAATGCGATCTTACGTCGATATCTATATTTAGCAGAATCCCAATCGTGCTTATTTATAGATTTAAAAACGATGAAATTTAGAGAGACTTTTATCAAGTTGTACTGTCCCTTATTAAGGTAGAAGGCAAAATCGCCCTTGCTTAGATTAAAGTATAGGTTTCTGCAGACATTATGCACGAATACCTCCAAACAGGGGTCAGACATTTTTATATGAATTTAATATAAGCAAACTGTTGGATACCACCTTTAGGCACTGTACTAAGATGTGTTTGTTTCTCTTGTCTGTTGCTAGTGGTGGGCGGTCCCTGTCCTCGTGGATTCGAACAACACTCCGAGTCTTGCTATGCTTTACTCCGTGCCAAGGCTTCATGGGCTGAGTCTGAGGTGACTGGTGTTTTCTGCCTCGTTATTTATTCATTTAATTGTGTTGGTTCGTTTATAAGGTTTATCGTCCCACCAACAATATTTCAGGTATCTGGAGACCATGTCGGCCTGCATTGTGTTCGATCCCGCGCCGCGACATACCAAAATCGTAAAAAATGGTAGTAGTATAGCTCCCTTGCTAACGCTCAAGCAAATAAAAGGGCAGCTCCACGACCGGTTGGCCCGGTGTCATGATAATGTGACTGGGTGTAGTATCATGCCAGCTGTTCACGGCAAGCTATAAAAAGTGAAGGCAGCACTATATCTGCTTCAAGTGGACACCGTCTCCAGATAACTGAAATACTGTTGGTGGGACGATCAACCCAACACACAAACAAACAACATGCGCAGTGAGATATGTGTGTTTTAATATAACTTTAATATTTTACATATTAGTCTTTTACTTCTCAGTACGATGTTCTTTCCTATAAAAAGATTTATTATGTCATTTTAAATATTTTTCAAATTTTGTTCAGTAACAAAAACTACAGGGTTATAAATCGATTCTCTAAAAATCAAATTTAGAAAATGTTAATAAACCCTTTAGGCGCAAAATACATGTATGACCAGTTTTTGAAAGATTTTATAGTTCTAAAAATATAGAATTATTAAGCAGACGATGCCACCTTTATGCTTGTACTGTTGATTACTATCGTTATTGTATGTGTTATTGCTTCCTTCAAATGGGGTAAATTGGTGAAATGGAAATTGTCTCCCTTGTAAGTTAATATCCAAGGTATTCCAAACAGTAGGTAGATCCTTGTAGTTGAAATTCTTGGACTTTATCGCCTGTTCTTTTGTAGATATTGCAATAACAAACAGTGAATTTATTACTTTTGTGTAAATATAAGCTTAAAATTAATTTAAATG
Source organism: Sinonovacula constricta (assembly GCA_007844125.1). Classification (NCBI taxonomy): domain Eukaryota; kingdom Metazoa; phylum Mollusca; class Bivalvia; order Cardiida; family Solecurtidae; genus Sinonovacula; species Sinonovacula constricta. Next base: position 38,661,754 of record CM017560.1, read on the forward strand.
CTTAGAGAGATATGTTTTTTAAAAAAGAAAATGGACATGTTTATTGATGATTGTTAACCTGGGTATCATAAGAAAGGCAGAAAAGTCAACATACACTCCAGAGAGCATAAGCATAAAAACCGAGTAAAACAAATGAAAGGACGTACTTGCATTTAGACACAATTCAGGGGAGACTATTCATTAATGTCTCTCATTGCATATGAAATATAAGATGACAATCGCATTTCAACATTTGACTCTTGTCCTCTCGAAGAAATCTGATCAAATAACTTCCAATATTGAATATGTGATCTGGATCTGCAACTTTTGTATAGGAATTATTTCTAGAACTACAACAGGATCCATTTATCTCATCACAGTACTTTTTTACAACGCTAATCAGTTATTCATCTGTAATGAAATTCATTTATATTAAGGTAGAACAAATGTAATGCTGCACCTCTAATTGAAGAGTATCAAAATAAGGGTTAAAATGCTTCAAAACTGGGGCATGAGGGTTAGAATCCCGGTATGGGCACCCACTGTCAACATTTTTATACCTATTTTTTTCACTTTGACATTTTTTTTCGGCACCACTCTACCAGATTATCTATCATTTATTTTTGCTAAATTTGACTACAAATGTATTACCTTATGACGTCAAAGTCTAAAAAATCAAAATTGTGTGGTGAAATTATTTTGTATTTTGCAGCACCAACCAAAATTCTTTTTAGAACATTTTGGGCAACTCTGAAATAAATCATTTGACTATCAAGAGGTCGGTGACTTCTCTAATAAAGCACAGTCACAAACTAATTAATTATACATTTGGGATAGTTGAATTAAAACAGTCAAGTAACATGTTTGATTGGTTGATCTTGGTTGATCTAATGCTGTATTTTCTCCTTAAGAGGATATAACATAAAATTTGGAGTTTTCTTATTTCTGAAAAGACAACACATTTAATATCAATTTTAGAAGAAAAACATATTTATAAATTCAAAACTAGATGGAAAATTTTCAACATCAATGTAAACAATACATTAGCTGTGTTAATTTTCAAATTCTGTATATTGTATATTACACTTGTGTTACCTTACCTTCTTCCTGTGAACATTTCCGAGAAGATAAAAAGAAAACAAATTTAAACTTGTAAACTAAATAAAGCAATTTTAAAGCAATTAAAATATAGTTTTGCAAACAAACACTGCATCTTTTTGCATAATAGTCACAACCAGGTTAAATGTGTGGCTTAATAATTGTGGTAAAGAGCAAAGTGGGTTGAAAAAAGATACAGCCCTTTCGGCGCTTTGATTATTTTGAGTTGCATGAAACATATATATTTTTTTTAATTAAGTTGAATCTGTTCTTTTCTGTTATTATAATACAATTGCGCTACTAGTCAACATCAAACAACGGTAGGCATGTCTGATAGTAATATAGCAATTATAAAAGAAAAAGCAGAGCATATACTTTTTGCAATAATGAACACGTATTTTAAACAAAACAAAACAGTATGAATATCTCATTAAAATTGTTAGTTATTGTTAATTACGTGATTATTAATAGTTAAATTACATTCAGCGTGAGGAAACTAGCATTTTTAAGTTGCGCATTTGATTGTGACTTGCCTTTATAACTATGTGTTTTCTTTTATAAATAGTTTAAATAAAGAATCGTTTTAAGAACAACGCGAATTTTAATTTTCTATTATTGATTGTCTTTCCCTAGATATGTTTTGCACGATTTCGTAACTGATTTTTGTTGCATTCTTTATTATAAGTCATACTTAAACGTAATACATAATACATAATCTCTTAATTATCATTTAGTCCACCTAAAATGCTTAGCATCATAGTTTGGTTATTTTGTTTTCTCTTCTTGTAGCATTACTGCGAGAGTGTCGGTGCGGACCTTGTTGTCATTGACGACCAGGAGGAGGAAACATTTATTGACGGCATGCTGACACGTCTGGCACGTAAGAATTCAAGTTGAAAGAAATGTATTAGTGATCTCTCCTAAATGTGTTATCCAGCAGTTTGCCCATATCAAATACATGTACATATAACAATATCGAAGCACTACTTTGGGGGAATTTGGATTTATTTTTTATAAACCCATACTTTAGTCTTAATAAATACGATTTTGATCTCTAACAGAATTGTTAGACAGAACTATTCGCGAAAACGTCATTCTGAAAGTGTATTCTTTCCAACTGTAAGAAAAGCTAGATAGCGGTTTCTGCTAAAAATAAATATCGACGTCAGCGCGGATTACCCGGATTACCATATAACGTGGTCTCAAAAGTAAGTCGTCACGTGGTTTTCTAAATTTCAAAATAGCTATCTCTGCAGCGTGGCTCGGATGGGAAATACCTGTTTGCGATGACGAGTTGCGATGTTTGCTTGACTGTTCACACAGACCTAGGACATCAATAAACATCATTTTGAAGGACCTTTTCATGTAACAATGATTTGTTTGGTTATTTGAGAAAAGAAATTCTGGTCCAAAAGGTCGAATACAACCTTTAAAGGACATGCATTTTCACGTACTTATTTTGGGAAATATTCTTAATTTTACTTTCAATTTGCATATTTTCAATATAGCGCTCATGCTCTTTTACTTGATGCTATCTTATTCAGAAAGATATAATTTTATGTTCATGTTGTAGTCTTAAGCGGTCCCAAATTCTCTCATTTCGTATGTAAAGGGACTTTACTCTAACTATTAAAAACTACATTCTTACCTCCCTTGTGGGTAGATATTTGGTATATAGTTACTGCAGAAAACTTATGATTTTTCCATTTTTTTTAAACTTTTTAAAAAACACTTAAGACTGAAGCATACGCATAAAAGGAATCTTAATGATTGAGATAAGAATTTGATTAAAAAGTTGAGCACCTTTCTAAAAAATAAGCTAATTAAAAATTAAATTTATTATATTTCTTATATAAAGTATACGAAAATACCTTCCAACAAGGGAAATAACTAAAATATTTCTTTCCTTAAGAAAATAGGGAATCGGGAAAACGGTGGATAAGTTAGAATATTTATACAATAAGTATAAACCAAATAGATACTGCAAGGGAGATAATTTAATGCTACTTGAAGCACTATAGTTATGTCCCTTTAATTGTCGCTTGAAGAAGTAGATATGCCTATTTAAACAGTTGAAATTCAGCGCAATATATGTTTCTTGGAGCCTAGGTTGTAGGCGGTGGAGTCGAAAATGTCGGGAATAATTAATTATATAATAATTAACAATTAATGCCGAATCATTTCCAAACATATTACTGTTGTCACTCAGAAAAATAAGACTGTGCGTGCACGAGCAGTTAAGGTCGGCGGATAACTACCAAGAAATAAATTGTGCATTTATCATGCCAACTGATATGTCAAAGATACTTATTTACGCATTGTATTAATTTCATAATTTGTAGATGTTATCATATTGCTTCTTTTTAAGGTTAAATAATTCGAACACGTTGTATTGCAATATTATTGAGATTATTCTTTAAGCTAGAAGTCCTATCTAAAGATGAACACAGCGCTTGGACACACAACATACATCTTTGTTAACATTTAACACATTATGTTGCAATTTATTGTTACGCACGGTATTATGCTAACTTTTTTAATTTTATTTCAAAATATTGTATTGTGTAAATACAACACATTTTATTGCAATACGTTTTGCATTTAAACCGCATTTTGTTTCAATAATTTCATTAAATGACTTAATGAACGTTTTTAATATACCTAAGGTGACTTACATGCCTATGTTGTGTGTATTTCACCTTTATTTTGGCACTTATTTACCATGTTATAAATTCATCGCAATATTTTTCAATATATTTATTTTTTTTAAATTCATCATACATAATACATTGCAACATATTGCAGCCACAATCAAAACGAGCCAGGTATGGATAGGTGGTACTGACCTACTGGAGGAGGGTATTTTTGTTGCCCCCAAAACTCTTCAACCCTTGAACTATCTGCACTGGGCCCCCGGAGAGCCCGATAACCTGGGTGGCCAACACTGCCTCGCCATCTTTATGGGGAATACACTTCTTTGGGACGACAACAACTGCGAAGTGCAAAATTTCCCGCTCTGCGAAAGGCCGTAAGTCTCCCCGCCAACATGTTTCTAACATGTTGAGTATACCATCGCATCGTTCCACCAACAACCATTTTAGTTATCCGGAGACGGATCTGATAAAAAATATATTTTGCTTTAAAACACCAGAGCCCAGTTGTATAAACGATGGTTAAGGTTAACATTTGGGTGTTTTCTAACAACTGGTTAACTTTAACTTCTTTGGTTAGTAAACCAAAGTGGTTATCTATTTGTATAAAGGCCAATAACTGTTTTGTTACTTAACCACACTGTTTATTTTTTACCAAAAGTTAAATTAACAAAAGTATCCAACAATGCAACATTCTAATTGTTTCTGCTAAATGAGCCGCCATTTTTATTTTTGGTTAGAACCTTTACAGACCACTGGAAGAATGGTTAAAGTTAACCAAAAATGGTTAAAATTTTAAAATTGAAACCGGTAAAATTAACGAAACATTTATACAATAGATAAACTAAAAGTAAATAAAAATATATTAGGTAACCAAATTTGAACCAATGCTTAAAATCTAACCACTGTTTATACAATTGGCCCATGGTCTCTTTAACCTGATAATATTTCCGGGAAACAACCTAAGTGCTCAATTATTTGTAATGTTTTCAAGCCGAGGCGTCTCATGTATAGAAATCTTGAATTTTAATTTATATTAACAGTGGCGTAATTAGGGCCCCTACACTTAATACTAGTGAGGGGGGGGGGGGTCAGGGGTCGCAGGCGCGTACCTGGGCCGTTTTTGAAGTTACGCGCAATAAGTTGGGTCCGGGGGGCATGCACACACCCACCCATTGGCATTGGTTCTTTGTATATATAATGCCCAACCCGGGTTAGGCATTGATATTCTTAGGGTTTTTGGTAGATTTTCGATTTTCCGAAAGGAGGTTACGCACGTGCGTAAAGTGCATATTGGCAGATAAGAGCCTGAGGGGTCGTACCCCTTTGAAGCTAAATATAGCGTTAATAGCAATGGCGTTGGGAATTTCTATAGCACTTAACGAAGGTTTAACTTTTTCCATTTCATGATTAAATTTCAGCTTGCATCGCCGATTTATTAGATTATCAAATTATGTAAATGATGAGATGTGGAAGGAGGTTTTCCCCACCTGCTGACCATATTTTTTTTTATTAATTTCACATATATGGTTTGCTTTGGGGGTACCAAGTAATGCCCAGGTTCGACGTTTTGGGTCATTTTATGTTTGTCACATTTTGAATTTTAAGAACTCTCGTAAGAATATTTGTATGCCTGGCTACTCACCTGCCATATATGAGGCATGGTTTGAGGAAATGGATGCATTTTTATTATTTTTAATTATATTTACAAATACATTTTGACTGAAATATATTTTGATGAAACTTCTTTAATATTTTATCACTTATGTTATTTAACTTACAAAGTAGCGTGATCTTTTTATAATATAAAAACAAAATATTTAATTATTAAAATATATAATTCCTATATGTATTTTTCAGATTTGGTAGTGGACCTGCAGAAATCATCGGCTAGCCTTACCATATATCGAAAAATGAATGAAACAAATCAATATCAAAAAGCAAATAAAACATCCTCAACCAAAAACCACGTTTGTTGTTGACTAACTTTAGACGGATCGTGAATAGGAAACAAACACTGTTATATAAGGTGTTATATTTTATCCCACCCTCTCTGTAAATATCGGTTGATATAACCCGTGTGATAAAGATGAGCTTTATCAATCGATATTCGCGCACCTGCTCTAACACGGACTATTTTTTTTGACGAAACCACCAGGAATGTTTACGAGAACGAAACTCATTTATCCAGTAAATATGCTTGTAGTCACCCAAAAATGTCCATAATATTAAGATTGGTAAAATAGAGCAAAAGAGGCTATTACAAAAAAGGATGAGAGCGGTTTCGATCTCTGTTCCGCAAGATTGAAAATTTAAGAAGCAGCGTCTTAACCGACTGAGCTAACCGGACATTTGATCGCGATATTCCAAAGTTTTATTTAACAATAATATAGAAAATTTGAAAACAATTATCAGAACAATGAAACTCAGAAAAATGACACATGTATTATACAGCAACATGATTAAATTGTTTAGGAATAGTCATAAAATCAATGAAAGTACGAATTTGTAATCTGCAAAAATAAAAACAACTGTCGAAATGTCAGATCATGCGAGTCCCCGTTGTTTTGATGTTATTTAGTGTGAATTGAAAGAATGTGATGAAGAATCGTGTAAAAAGGCAGTGTTGAATAGATGAGCTACGAGGATTTATAGCAAAATCTGGCTTTAATCCGAACATTTTTGAGAAGGAAATTGATCTTGAATCTGTGGTGACTGTCTCAGATTGCATCATCTGCCTAATCTTAGGACAGACCCTGATCAAATGTCGTTACATGATGAACATAAAATGGTTTAGATAGAGCTCGATCTTTAGTCGAACCAAATACAGCTGACTGCACAGATCTGGACAAATGTGCTAAAAATCACAGTTTCTAGACGTAAATACGAACACCAACCCACCACCTCCAATACCAACATTTCTCCAAATTTCGCAAGTCACCTTGTCAAAAACACAACTATCTTCGAAATTTTAAAGCGATATATTCAATGTTCATAATTTCAATGTCATCAACAATTAAAATCCATGAGCTACTGTTTGTTATATCCACAAACACACACAAACCTCGAATGTAATTCGCGTTTCTTAATGCCGAGTGCGTAGCAACGTTAATGTTACACGGCCTTGACATTACACACTACATGTATAACTTTACACGAGGGTGTGATTTTTGTTGTTCTTTTTTTCAAACCATTATTTTTAGTTATCGTTATCAATAAAATTACAACCTTATGTATAGAGCAAATAAAATAAAAGAAATGACATGTTTATTGTCATAGAACTATTTCTTATAGCCGAATTACTCTATTGCTCGCGTATGAATTCCATGTATTGCATTGGAATGTCAGATCATGTAAGGGAGGAGCAGTAGCCGAAAATTTAAATGTTTCCCTTTGAAAAGCTGTTGATGGTGGGATAAAAAGAATACCAGGTTAGTGTTGATATAGATAAATGATAATTTGATATTATATCAATCGAAGTAAACAACAAAAGCAACTTTCCGAAAGTATTTGTATGTTTCTACTAATCGTCCTTTTGTTTACACGTGTTTTACATGCTACAAAAGTGTAGTTCTATTTATGACGACTTATATGTACGTGAACGCCTCGACAGTACAAGAATGCCTCAACAGTACGTGAATGCCTCGACAGTACGCGTATGCCTCAACAGTACGCGAATGCTTAGACAGTACGTGAATGCATCGATAACACGTGAATGCCTCGACAACACTTGAATGCCGCGATCGTACGTGAATGCCTTAACAGTACGTGAATGCCTCGTTAGTACGTGGATGCTTCGACAGTACGTGATTGCCTCGACAGTACGCGAATGCCTCACCAGCACGCGAATGCCTCGACAGTACGTGAATGCATCGATAACACGTGAATGCCGCGATCGTACGTGAATGCCTCAACAGTACGTGATTGCCTCGACAGTACGTGATTGCTTCGACAGTACGTGATTGCCTCGACAGTACGTGAATGCCTCAACAGCACGTAAATGCCTCAACAGTACGTGATTGCCTCGACAGTACGTAATTGCCTCATCAGTACGTGATTGCCTCGACAGTACGTGATTGCCTCAACAGTACGTGAATGCCTCATCAGTACGTGATTGCCTCGACAGTACGTGAATGCCTCATCAGTACGTGAATGCCTCAACAGTACGTGATTGCCTCGACAGTACGTGAATGCCTCATCAGTACGTGATTGCCTCTACAGTACGTGATTGCCTCAACAGCACGTGAATGCCTCAACAGTACGTTAATGCCTCGACAGTACGTGAATGCCTCAACAGTACGTGAATGCCTCATCAGTACGTAAATGCCTCGACAGTACGTGAATGCCTCAACAGTACGTAAATGCCTCAACAGTACATGAATACTCCGACAGTACTTGAATGACTCAACAGTATGTGCATGCCTTAACAGCATGTGAATGCCTTAAAAGTATATAAATACCTTAACATCACGTGAATGCCTCAACAATATGCGAATGCCTCGACAGTACGTGAATGCCTCGATAGTACATAAATACCTCAACAGCACCTGAATGCCTCAACAGTATGCGAATGCCTCGACAGTACGTGAATGCCTCAACAGCACGCGGATGCCACAAAATTACTTGAATGCTTCAACAGTACGTGAATGCCTCAACAGTACGTGGATGCCTCAACAGCACGCGGATGCCACAAAATTACATAAACACCTCAACAGTACGTGAATGCCTCAACAGTATGCGAATGCCTCAACAGCACGTAGATGCCACAAAATTACGTGAATGCCTCAACAGCAAGTGAATGCTTCAACATTACGCGAAAGCCTCGACAGTACGTGAATGCTTCGACAGTACGTGAATGCATCAACAGCACGTGGATGCCTCGACAGTATGAGAATGTCGCGACAGTACGAGAATGGCTCGACAGTACGTTAATGCCTAAACAGCACGTAATTGCCTCGACAGTACGAGAATGTCGCGACAGTACGTGAATGGCTCGACAGTACGTTAATGGCTCGACAGTACGTGAATGGCTCGACAGTACGTGAATGCCTAAACAGCACGTAGATGCCTCGACAGTATGAGAATGTCGCGACAGTACGAGAATGGCTCGACAGTACGTTAATGCCTAAACAGCACGTAGATGCCTCGACAGTACGAGAATGTCGCGACAGTACGTGAATGCCTCGACAGTACGTTAATGCCTAAACAGCACGTGGATGGCTCGACAGTACGAGAATGTCGCGACAATACGTGAATGGCTCGACAGTACGTGAATGCCTCAACAGCACGTGAACGCCTCAACAGTACGTGATTGCTTCGACAGTACGTGATTGCCTCGACAGTACGTGAATGGCTCGACAGTACGTGAATGGCTCGACAGTACGTTAATGCCTAAACAGCACGTGGATGCCTCGACAGAACGTGAAATCCCAGATAGTACGTGAATGCCTCGACAGTACTTGCACGTATCAACACGTCTGGTTATGTTCTGAGCTGGTATAAACATAACATTACATGATAAAAGAACATAAAATAACTTAAAACACAACATCCCATAACATGAAATGGCAAAACATGGCATGACATGACATATTTTGACAGAAACATGACGAAACACGACATGACATACCGGGCAACATAACATGAAATGACAAAACCTGGCATGACATGACACATTTTGACAGAAACATGACGAAACACGACATGACATATCGGGCAACATACCATGTAATGACATAACGTGACATGACATAACACGATTAAACAAGACATGCAATAACATAAGGAGACGTGATTAAAATTCGATATAATATAATTTAACATTACACGACATAAATATCTTTAATTACATGTCATGACGTAACATACTGATAAAAGACAACAGGTATAAATAATATAACAAAAAATCTTATATTAAATATATTCTCTTGAAAATGTTTTACCACAAAAATACATATTAGTCATAATGCAAATAAAATTAAATTGAAACGAATGCTAAAGTTTATCGCATTTTGATAAAGACGTAGGCCAGAAAGTACATAGTTTAGAAAAAATATGTAACCAAATACTAATCCTTACATTGCTGCGGTCAAGTATTGCTGTTCGAGGGAAACCAAATTATATTTTCTTTACATAACACGACCATGTAATACCATGTCAGCTATTAAACTTAAGTGGACATATTACGAAAGCTGAAAATTGCCAAATTGATTTAGAATTAATCTTATATTATTTAAAAATAAGTAGATTATTATCTAGTAATTGGGATATAATTGAGGCCGTAATAATGACATACAGTCTTGCTTATTATCGAATCATCGTAACAAATCACCTCGTTGTATAGTATTTTTTTTATTTTACTGCATGAAAGCACTGTTCGGCTATCGTTGCTGACAGTGCAAACCAGTTAATCACACTACTTAATCAACAATATGCACAACTTAACTCATATACCCACCAATAAATATCAGCCACTTCAATAGCGCACAATTCTTTTGTTTCAAGTGCGTGTTATTCATTGCACCTCACATAGCAATAAAGATAGTATTACCCGGATGTTTCTCTTAAAAACCTTGACGCTCAACGTCCTTATATCTACTTAATTTCTAAGGTGCGTTGTACTGTTAAATGATAATCAGTAAAGTGCATGAATGCTACCCACTCACCCGCATCCTTTATCGCCAACCGGAACTCTCTGCCATTAACCAAGTAGCTCCGAATGCTTCTGTCGGCATCCTGTTTTCAACTGGATTCATTTGAAGCTCTTCAGTAATCGCAATACTTTATCGACCATCGGCTATTGATACATGAGAGTCTCCTATTGTATAATATTTGACCTTGTAATGATCGCACTTTAGGACACTGATAACGTCACTGCAACGTAGATAATTGATTGCTAGTTCTCCGTCACGCGTTAGGCCGGTATTCCATTCATACGTGAGCGTGACGTGAACGTTATGCGTAAGCGTGAATCTTAAACTTGCGGCGTGATATTTCACTATTACATACATCCGTGTAGCGGTCGTAAAAAACAAAATATTTCGTCCTTTTTTCGGAATGAAATTTGACAAAAAAACATAAAATATAAGATGAATGGTCACTGTTTCTGTCTCTTTTGGGCGGTTTTACATATCTTCATGCACGCAAGCACAAAGAAGACAAAGATGGTAGATACGAAATACTATCAAGAAAAGAGGAACCTTTGGGACATACCACCACTTAGTTATAGAGTTGGAACTCAGCAAAGAAGAGTTTGATTTTCTGATAAATTCTATGACATTTTCAGTCACCTCAGGCTTGGACAGAGGACCTTTCATCTTGCTTTCTCATCCGCGAATGCTGACCGAGAACGTTAAAAATCACTACATGTAGGGATCAACTTCATCCTTGCGTTTCACGCTCACATGGCGTTTCACGCTTACGTCGCGCACACTCCGATATGGAATACTGACAACAGAAAATCGCTTATCGGACATTCTACGTTCGCGCTTTACGTTTACGTTACATGTTCGCGTATAGATGGAATACCGGCCTTATTGATTGAAGACGCTGTTAAGTTGGGTGAGGCAACTGGTACGTTCTCGAAAATTGTTGCTATTATAAAAAGTTTGTAGTCTTATTTTACGGGAGACCTGATCAGAACGTCCAGTCTTAAAGTTCGCCTTTAACAAACACATGTACCCATATCTCGCCCATGTTTTGGCGTGCTTGTGCATAATTTCTGCCAAAAAAAACCCATACTGTAGTCCAAACAAAGGCGGTTTTGTAAGGCAGTTTGATAAGCACTCTTAACCAGCGGCTGGTTCAGAAAATGTTGGTGTGGGTCGGTGGGTATGAATCAAGATCCATTCAACTTTATCGCAATAAATACTGGATATACATTAACAGTTAGGGACCCTAACTTAGACCAAAGTAGTCAACATACAACATTTACTTTAAAAACTTAGTAATTGTAAGCTTACCTGTATGTCTTTTCACAACTATTTTACCTGGTTGTTGGTGGTGGTGGTGGGGGGAGGGTGGGGTGGGGGGTGTGGGGGTGGGGGGGTGGGGGGTATGCATCCCCCACCCCTGGATCTGGATTCATCCCTGCTATAAACGTTCATTTATTCTATATCTCTTTAGACATTTGTAGCCAATCGGAAGCTGTGAAAATTAAATTTCTCAGCGATTTTATTCAATAGAACTTCTTTCTATTTTCTATTTTACAGTGAACAAAATAGATCGATCTATTTTACTAAAATGGTTTTATTTTCAACTGCGCATGTGCAACAAACCACACATTCTGGCTTGACTCCTCCCCCTGTGACGACAAGTTTGAACACGTCAAGACGATCGACAGTTTGATTGACAGTTTTATGGGGCGGATTACATGTCATTTATGTAGAACAGGTAGAAGTGAGGCGGGGACTTCTAAGTCGGATAGAATCTATGAAACGATTCTATAGAAAATAGAAGCCGAAACTATAGAAACGTCTTAATAGACTCTATCTTATACAAAGAGATAAGGTTGGAATTAAAGTTTAAAATAGCTATCGACGACAGAACCGATTGCCAGGTTAATCATGTAACGTGATCTCAGAAGTAAGTGGTCACGTGTTTTATCTTAGTTTAAAAATAGCGAACTTTGCAGCGTGGCTCATGTTTGTAGGAAATGCATGTTTGTAATCGAGATTGAGGTGTCATGCTTGACTCTCACATGATGTAGGGCGCCAATGTTTCCTTATGAAGGCAAAATTGTTCGAACATATTTTAGCTCACTTTGAAGGTGGTATCTGACAGTTTGTCTTCATCAAATACACGTAAACCTGAACTTGGGGAATTGGAGAACAATTTCTGCAACAATTCAACCCTTATTCTAACAAATGACGAGTATGGATATTGTCTAAATTGTAAGACTGTAGAAATCGTGAATGAAATCACCCCAATGCAAAATCTTTCCAAAATTTTAGGGCCTAAATAAGCACGATTGTGATATCAGCTAAAATAGTCATCGACGTCAGAGAGGATTATCCGAATCATGATATAAAGTTACAGGTCACGTGGCTTTCTTAGTTTAACAACAACTAACTGTGCAGCGTGGCTTAGATAAAAAAATATCCATTTGTAATGACGAGTGATGTGTTACGCTTCACTTTTCACATAGATGTACGGTTTTAATATTTTTTTCCTAAATTAGTTGAAACTCGTTGTACAGAGTTTTTTATTATTTAATTATTGTTTTATTCCGACATCTAATAGAAAATAACATAACACAAGATAATTGCCTGCTACATTATCGTCCCATAACATTCTGAATGTTATTCCACCCAGATTGACCGGCCGCTATAGCTCAGGTGGTAGAGCGTCGGCTTGCGGATCGGGGGGTCGCGGGTTCAAATCACGGCCGGGTCAAACCAAAGACTTTAAAGTTGCTACTAGTGGCTTCCCTCCTAACACTCGGGGCTAAGGGACAGCATTACACCTGACTCGTCGGTGTCTGTATAATGGACCGGCCGGGTTCAGTCCCTGGGCGCCTCATAAGTGCCCCATGTGCTATAATGATAGAAATGTCGCTGCAAAGTATCGGCAAAATGCCGGCAAATACTATCCCATCCCACCCAGACTGGCTTCATTAACAGTGATGACGCAGTCAACCCGGATGATTTTGCAACTACTAAGTACCTGCGCAATTGAATACAAGTGCTACCAGTCAACTGACAATGCAACTGTAAGTGTAGATCACCCTTTCCAAACAACATTGTTTCAGTTATATAATTAAAGGCGGTATCCGAAAGTTTGAACCAAATATTTTTTCTCTCAAATAACCCAGTAATGCACTGTTACCTGATAAGGTCCTGCATAGTGCTGTTCATTGGTGCCAGATATCTGTGTAAACAGTCAAGGATAAATCCACATTCGTCATTCCAAACAGACGTTTCCTATCCGAGCCACGCTGCAGAGATAGCTATTTTTAAACTTAAAAACAAAACAAAACAAAAAAACACGTGATAATTTGCATTAGCGCTATACAGTCATATATAGTCATCCGGGTAATCCGCTCTGATGTCTGTATCTATCGCGCTTTTTATATGGTTGGAAATACAAAACAAAACAAAACAAAAAACACGTGACAATTTGCATTAGCGCTATACAGTTATATATAGTCATCCGGGTAATCCGCTCTGATGTCTGTATCTATCGCGCTTTTTATATGGTTGGAAATACAAAACAAAACAAAACAAAAAAACACGTGACAATTTGCATTAGCGCTATACAGTCATATATAGTCATCCGGGTAATCCGCTCTGATGTCTGTATCTATCGCTCTTTTTATATGGTTGGAAATACAAAACAAAACAAAACAAAAAACACGTGACAACTTGCATTAGCGCTATACAGTCATATATAGTCATCCGGGTAATCCGCTCTGATGTCTGTATCTATCGCGCTTTTTATATGGTTGGAAATAATAAATAAAAATGTAGAGTGATTCTTCGCAATTACTGTCAAACAATACAGTTTGTGTTCAAAATAGTCTTAATTAGTTCTGAGGTATTGGTTTATGCAAAAAGTATGCCCAATTTCCCCAATATTAAAGTAAGATATTGGAACGTGTATTTGATATAGGCAATCTGTCGAATACCACCTTTAATTAATGCTTAATCATTGTAACAAGGACGCCACTTACTGATTGGTTTTCTTTTTTTTCTGTACCGGGCTCTCAGCAATAAGTGAGGCCTAGGTTATATCTTGCAACGAATCGAAACTGTAAACGGGATGTCACTACTTGCTCAACACAATAATAATAAGACCTCTCGACATCTGCGTTTGATGATTACGTCTTTACAAAGTGACCAATTATACTTAGTTCATTGAATTACGTGTTGAAACTCTTGATAGATTTATCAGTTTAAGCCCACATTTGCTAACATATAACGACCCTCGTTCTCCCTGTGTCTTTCTGTCTCTCTTTCGTATTCGTCCTGTGTGGCTGTGACTGTCTTTCTGTCTCTCGCATTGTCAGTTTTTTCTTGACTGGTTTTGCTTTCTGGCTTTCTTTCAGTATGTCTCTTTCTGATTGCCTCATTCTGTTTGTCTCTTTCTGTCTGCCTCATTCTGTTTGTCTCTTTCTGTCTGTCTCTTTCTGACTGCCTCATTCTGTTCGACATTTTCTTTCTGTTTCTCTCTGTCTGTCTATTTCGTCTCTTTCTTTCTGTCTCTTTCTTTCTTTCAATGTCTTTCTTTCTGTCCTTGTATTCATCAACGTATGTGTCTGATTCTATCTCTCTACCTACCCCTTTCTGTCCATCTGTTTGTCTGTCTCTTTCTGTTTATCTGGCCCTTCCTGTCTGTCTCTGTCTGTCCTTATATTTATGTCTCTGTCTATATGCATGCATGCCTGCCTGTCTTTCTGTTCGTCTGTCTCCGTCTGTCTGTCTATCCCTCTCTGTCTTTCTCTGCCTGTCTACTTTCTTTCTGTCTCTCTTTCTCCGTCTGTATGTCCCTCTTTGTCTGGCCCTGTTTATCTCGGTCTGCCTGTCTTTGTCTGTCTTTGTTTGTCTGTCTGTCTCTGTGTGTCTGTATCTCTCTCTCTCTCCCCCTCTCTCTCTCTCTCTCTCACTGTCTCTATATGCCTGCCTGTCTCTGTCTGTCTGTCTCTGTGTGTCTGTCTCTCTCTCTCTCTCACTGTCTCTATATGCCTGCCTGTCTCTGTCTGTCTGCCTGCCAGCCTGCCGGCCTGCCTGTCTGTCATCATCATCATTATCATTAACAACAGTAACAACACGACAAATTTTATATCCTTATATAAATAAATGGATGGCCTTGAAATGTGAAAAGTAAATGTAGTATTCTCTAAGTCGTTGGTTTTCAAAATAGCTAAAGGCATATTTCCTGTAGTCAGCAATTAAGAATATCTACATATCTGATAGCATTTTATGGCGCGCGACAATCAGTGCGTATATTTTATGTAAATACACAACGTCGTCAAGAGGACCCCTTTGGGAGACTCAGCCATTATTTGATTGGTTATTGTCTATGTCCTTAAAACTAATAGTATATAATAATACTAATCACTGTATCGTCTTTTGTAGAAAAATAAAATTTCACATTCGTCAGTCAGGCGTTTTTTTAACAGTCTTATTATTTAAAATTAAAATTAAAATTGGCAACGCCTACATCACATTTGTCACCCCTTCTAAAAGAAGAACGTATTTTTCAACAATCAAATTTAATTTAGCATCTTACTTAATAATTGTTACAAAGCTTTCATTGCTTTAATAATGATCATGACGTTGTTATACTAAGGTGGCAGGATAAAACTACCACCACAGTCACCGTCGACGACACCACCACCACCACTATCATCATCATCATCATCATCATCAACATCATCATCATCATCATCATCATCATCATCTGGCATTAGAACCAAATTGGAACAGATTATGTAAACATCTTCAAATTGAACGCCGTGTTCATTTGGATTCTAAAAGAAACAATTGCCAAAGCAAGACATTTTTATGTAAATCGTTTAGTACTGTACATGTGTAAGCTAAGGAAAATGTAACTACGGTAAATATTGACATTTTTTTTCAGCATAAATATATACTTCTGCGCTTTCAGTAACACGAAGTATGATTAAATATTATACAAATAAAGACTTGTGTTGTGGTCAATGTAAAGTTGTAAGGACCAGGGTAATGAGATATTGACCGATGACACAGTCCGAGGTCAATATCATTATTAGCCAGGTACGCAAAACTATATATTGACCGAAACATTAGTCATTACTTGCTATATCAAATACCCTTATAAATTACGCGTTCATTGTTGTTTTTGAACAACGAGCCATGCGTGCTTCACATTTAATATAAACATTTAAAGATGTCGATCCAATTCGCCAGCGTTCATTTCCTCAACAGATAATCACGAAAAGCATTTTCTGCTACAGAGACTACAGTTTTTGTTGTTTTCTTGTTTACACTTTTACTAAATATTACCAAATAATTGCTGACACACTAAACATTTTCGATTTTTTTTATCAGACGTCATGTTGCATTAGTGCGCGTAAAAAACACACGACCGTCAGTATTATATTCTCGGTGTTCACTTGAAAAGCAGGGCTCGACCAATCAAAACGCTTTAAATTCGAAGTGTATGTGATAGTTTCAAATAAGTAGCGGTGAACACATTAGAGATGCTATTGAACGTTTGCGGCAGCAGCATTTTTTGAGCCAACAAAACCTACACAAAAGAAAAATAAATAAATATTTACTATACGTGGCGCTTGCGACAGGTGCCGATCACTTGTGTGATTATTACCATAACTTAGCAATATATTTCCCTTTAATTTTATTTGCAATTTAATCATAATTTTGCAAACTCTGGGTTATTGATAAGGACTGAGCGCGGAGTAAATCCGACTCCCAACCCTCCTCTCCGGACAAAATTCCTTCCGTTCACTTTAGCATACACGGGTGGGAGCCTTAATTACTGCTCGGGCTGCTAAGTATATGACAGCCAGAGGGCTTGAGATACGTTGATTAACCATACACGGTCTACAAAATTTGTGCAATCATGCCTAACAGAAGAAAATAATTGAGACAAGCCCCATCCCCCAACCCCCACCCTCGCACCCGCCACGAAATCCCGGCCTGTATATCAAAAAGCCATCTAGACTGGGGCTGCCTAAAACACAGACGACCACCTTGTCATAAGAGGAATTCATCAAATGCTACCTTTAAGTTTTAAGTTTTGATATAAATACTACATTCCTTGCAATAATAAGTAGTACATGCTGAAGGTCGATTTAAAATGATTAACATTAGGTTACGATTATTTATAACTTCGAAATATTCAGGCTAGTTTTCGTTTGTTTGGTGCTTTTGAATTCACGTGAAGGCTGTTGATCTATTAGTTAATACGCTCGACTCTAGATCGGAGCGTCCTAGGTTGAGGTTTTAAAATGTATCGGATTTTTAAAAGTTATCAAGTCAACCAATAAAAGCTCATCTGCATTAGTTCCCACTACACTTTAGATACACACCGGACCTGGTAGCGCAATCGGTTGAACGTCGGCTTCAGGTACGGGAGGCCCCGGTTTCGATCCCGGGCCGCGACATACCGAAGTCGTTAAAGTGGTAGTGGTATACCCTTGCTAACGCTCAAGCAAATATAAGGCTAGCTCCACGACTGGTTGGCTTGTGTCAGGATAATGTAACTGGGTGTTGTATCATGCCAGGTTTTCACGACATGCTATACACAGTAAGGCAGCACTATATCTGCTCCATGTGGACACCGTCTCCATATAGCTGAAATAGGGACGACAAACCCAATACACAAACAATAAACAAGTTAAAATACAATCGACAAACAAATATACAATGTCAATTAGATATAGTTATTATTTATATTGTTTAGTTGACTTCTTATAAAGTTCTGTTTTATTTACTAGTGACATTTCATGATTATGTAAACAAAAAGGTTTTCTTTACATAGTTATGTATGCATGTATCTTGAATTTGTTGTTGTTGAGATGTGTAGCTGATTTTGGTTGTTCCAATGAATGTAATCAGATCCACGTTCGATCTATGCGGCAATGGCGTACTTCTCCTGTTGCTGAAGCACGCACGTTTATTTATGTGTCACTTCTTCTACTACTACTACTGCTACTGCTACTGCTACTGCTACTACTACTGCTACTACTACTACTACTACTACTACTACTACTACCACTACTGCTACTACTACTGCTACTACTACTACTACTACTACTTCTTCTACTACTACTACTACTACTTCCACTACTACTATTACTACTACTACTACTACTTTTACTACTACTACTGCTACTACTACTACTACTTCCACTACTACTACTACTACTACTACTATTTCCACTACTACTACTACTATTACTACTACTACTACTACCACTTCAACTACTACTACTACTTCTTTTACTACTACTACTATTACTACTACTACTACTACTACTACTACTACTACTACTACTACTACCACTACTACCACTACAACAACTACTACTACTACTACTACTACTACTACTACTACTACTACTACTACTACTACTACTACAAATACTACTACTACTACTACTGCTACTACTACTACTACTTCTACTTCCACTACTACTACTACTACTACTACTACTACTACTACTACTACTACTGCTACTACTACTACTACTACTACTACTACTTCCACTACTTCCACTTCTACTACAACAACTACTACTACTACTACTACTACTACTGCTAGTACTACTACTACTTTTACTACTACTACTACTACTACTGCTATTACTACTACTACTACTACTTCCACTACTACTACTACTACTACTACTACTTTTACTACTACTCCTGCTACTACTACTACTACTTCCACTACTACTACTTCTACTATTTCCACTACTACTACTTCCACTACTACTACTACTACTACTATTTCCACTACTACTACTACTACTACTTCTACTACTACTACCACTTCAACTACTACTACTACTTCTTTTACTACTACTCTACTACTACTACTACTACTACTACTACTACTACTACTACTACTACTACTACTACCACTACTACTACTACCACTACTACCACTACAACTACTACTACTACTACTACTACTACTACTACTACAACAACTACTACTACTACTACTACAACTACTACTACTACTACTACTATTAATGCTACGAGGCCTGTATTCCGGTAACCGAATAGCTACGAAAGCCTCTTGATTGGAACGGCGACCCTAATATTTATAGTTGGGTTTGAAATGTCTGAGGGGTGACGTCACAGATTTGTGATGCGATAATATTTTGTAACGGTTATGTTCAAGCTATTTGATTTTCAGCAGTTAAATAACCATATTGTTGTATATCTATTATGGTGTTTGGTTTCTTTTGTTTCTTAAACAACAACCACATAAGTTAAAAAATAAATAAACGTAACTGCGACAAAAATCACAAATGCAACCCTACTTATATCCATTATTGATTCTTATTTTTATAGTACATGACTGCACTAATTCGTATGTAAGGGAAGACTGCACTAATTGTCGCAGACTTCTAAAGAAACATTTTAATAGATTGCTGTGTAAAATTTCTTCGTCATTCAAGTTTTTGTTAGGATTTAAACTGTTTTCTTGTACTTTATATGGTATATATGTGTTTAGTGCCTGCGCACTTAATTCAGAAGTGGTCTGACAATTTGCTGTTTGTTTACAGGGTCATTCCCACGCGAAGTGTACTGTAGTTGAGCTATTCCATCCGTTTTGAATTTCCATATACTCACGTGACTACGGTCAAACGGTGCTACAATGTGACAAATATGAATTTACAGATAGATACTTAGTTCACTTAGCACACTGAAAGCAGTGAGCTATGGATAACAGAAATACATTTTATATGATGTTACATATGTCTACACAGGCGCGTATCTGGGCCGTTTTTGAAGTTACGCACAATTACAAGGGAAATCACTTTTGTAGTAATACTTGTGAATACCTTTGGTTCTTTTCTAATGAATGTCATCTAAAATGCAGAAATTCGAGGAACTTAACGCAATATATGAACGACTAAATTCCTGACGGGTATAAGTTTAATTATTTTAAACCTTTTTAACTTGATTGGTGAGGTAAAAAGATTTTATATCACAAAAACTACGGAAATAAAATAATTATATCATTTCTAACCCGGGTTATGCATCGACGTTCTCAGTGTTTTTCGTACTTTTAGATTTCCGAATTTTCGAACGGAGGTTACGCACGTGTGTAAAGTGCGTAATGGCAGAAATGCGCCTGTGTCTACATTTAATGACCAGTAATAACGACGTAAATGCACCCTGAAGAACATACTTGGATCAATACATACATAAAAAGTGAGCATATATACGAAACAACATCGGTACAAATTAACATTGTAATGACCGAAAATGACCAACAAAGACAGGCACAGACCAACAGTTCGGGAAAATTTCTTAGACTATTATTATAGGTGGTGTCCAACAGTTTGCCTTTATCAAATACATAGAACAAAATCGAACTACTGTTTTGGGGAAATTTTGGCATTTTTTACTGTATTAATGCATACCTTACTCTTAATAAATTAGCTTTTGAGCACAAACAATAGAGCACTTGTTAGTCATAAGTAATCGCGAAAAAAGAGACTCTGACTGTGTATTCTTTCCTGCTAAAAATAAATATCTACGTCAGAGCGGATTTCCCGGATGATTATATAACGTGATTGCAAAAGTAAATGGTCACGCGGTTTTCTAAGTATGAAAATAGCTATCTCTGCAGCGTGGCTCGAATAGGAAATACCTGTTTGCAATGACGAGTGGTGATTTATGCTTGACTGCTCACACGGATCTAGGACATCAATGAACAACATTTTGCAGGACCTTTTCAGATAACAATGACTTATTTAGTTTATGAAAGGAAATTTTGGTTCAAACTGTCAGATACCTCATTTAAAGGGTAAATTATTGTGTATTAAGAATATTTTATGGATGGTTGATTTGGATGATGATTATTTATTTATCAAAACAGGACCTGTATAAACATATACTTAAATGAGTTGTTCTGTTAATTAATAACGTAAATGTTGGTCCGAGGTATAAAATTGTCAAGGCTCGTATATGCAAATGCATTGCGAAATCATTTTCTTTTGCTGAGTGCTCTGTTTACAACATTCTATGTTTACATTATTTTCCAGCGAGTAGAATGCTATGCATTAACTTTTTTCTTGTCACAAACTTAAATGGGCAGGATATCTAGCGTTAAACAGGATGTGTCTGTTGTTTTTTGCTGTTGTTTTGTTTTGTTGTTGTTTTTTTTTAAGGAAGCGGGCTTGGTGGGAAATGGTTTACTTTGACTTTTTGCTGGCGAATTGAATAATGTAAACATACATGTAACCGTTAGATGCGATGATTACTGGGCTTGCCAAAAGATTGGTAAGGCAATTTTCACGCAAACTATTGTGTAAAACTTATATTTCTCCAATCCTTTCCTGAGGTGTCTTCATATCTTTGTTACATTTCGCTGAGTCTCACCTCTTCCAACAATAAATGATTTGTAGGATAAAAGAAATAACTTGCTTGAGAGCTACACTAGTTTAACCGCGACTTTAAAGACAACAATGATTTCACCATTTTGTTGTTTACGTAATGTGGGGAATGGACACACCCCCACCCCCACCCACGCTCTCACGACGAAATCCTTTCCGGTTATTTTGGTCTATGTGGACAGAATTCCTCCTGCGAATTTTTCGAGGCGGACAGAAACCCTCCCGTGAATTTTCCAGTTGAATTTTCCAAAATGGACAGAATCCTTCCAGCGAATTTTCCAAGGCGTGACTTTTCCAAGGCAGACATTATCCCTCCCGCGAATTTTCCAAGGCGGACAGAATCCTTTATGTGAATAATCGTAGGCGAACTCCTCCGTGCCCCCCGCCCCGCCCAGTGAAAAATTTGTTATCTGCAACATTTTATTAATTCTCGGAGTTATGAACAAAGTAAAACTAGATTATTTTGTTTTATTTTTATTCATAATTGAACTTCAGATCAGACAGATTAGGTGTGTCAGGTTGAACAGTTTAACTGCAGTGGTTAATTGATGACCTTACAAATTATGTTTGCATGATCACATAGATGCCGCGGTTGGGTACCAGAAAGGCCGAAAACCAGAAAGGCCGTAGACCAAAAAGGCCGTTGACCAAAAAGGCCTAACCAAAATGGCCACAAACCTAAAAGGCCGCAAGTTTCATACAGTATAGGATTATGAATATGCGTTTGATGCTAGATAGTTTAATGATAAAATAACAAAGCCAGACAAATTGTTGAATTCATTTTATGTTTGAGCTAAGTTATTATTTTTTCAAATCAAGTACTGTATAATATATAATTAGAATAAAAAAATATGAAACTAAACATTGGAGACAAATATCATTTTATTAATTCTTTAATAAAAATAGCTTTCTGATGAACATTTTAATAAAAAAGAATAAATCTACAACACAAAAAACACAGCATTTATACATATTTACAAACAACACAAAACAATATACACGACAATATACATAAAAAACACAACAACCAAAGACATAAATTACAAAAAATACACCAGAAATTTCAAAATAAAAGCACTATATATATAACACATAAGCAGTCTGCGAAGTATCAAACGGATACACTGATAGCTTAGGTAAGAGTCATTAAACATTTACTGTATTAAGATTTATAACATATTAGATTCACCATCTCCTTTAAAGGCTTGCGGCCTTTTTGGAACGGGCCTTTTTGGTACGGGCCTTTCTGGTTTGCGGCCTTTTTGGACCAGTACCGATGCCGCTTGTTAACAATACAATGGAAACCTATAAACAGGTATGGCTTGAATTGATAATTTGTTAATCTCATTACGTTGTTTGATCAATGAATAATAAAGAAATAGATAACTTGTATTTGAAAGCAAAACATGATGCATTACAAAGCTTGATTTCCAGGAGATATCCTGTTCGATTTGGAAAATTAACGGAAAGGATTTTGCCTGTCTATGCCAAAAAAGTGGGTATTTTCTACTGCACCCATTTGCGCACAAATTCATGTTGGTGCATTGATTATATTAATTTGAACGACTTAACTTCCTTTTTGCCAAAATAGCGGTTACGCCTGTGACTTCAAACGTTCAAATTTCAGACGTTAGTTTGTCGTTTTACTTAGTTTTAAATTATTCCACTCAACATTGTTGCCGCATATGTATTTGTGGAGAAATATTTTCCTGCGAAAATAGAATTCTATGATGAATAATTCTTAAATGATTTTCTTGTTGCGTTCGTCTTTAAATGTACTTCATTGAAGTTAATTACTCGACTGATTCACTGTGGGTTTTATTTGTCGCAAATGCTTGACTGAGCGTGATACAAAACATATGCTGTATAACAAATGTAATCTGCAATGTTTAATAGTCCTAAGCAAACTATTATAAAACAACTTGTAACCGGTTGATTTCATTTTGTGATGCTTTAATTAGAGTTGATTATTATTTAATCGGGCTTGAACTTTCATCTTTAAGTGATTATTATTTATAGACTGGACCTTTTTAGGTAACACAGACTTATTTGATTATTGGAGAAAAAAAATGTTTGGTTCAAACTCTCGGATTCTGCCTTTAAACCTGTAACGTAATATGGTACCGGTGTATTTTATGTCTATGAACTAGACGATAATAATCCAGCGCTTGTATTTGAATAGGTAACAAAGCGCCCAATCTGTCACAGGGTAGACTCTGCACTAAAACATTCTAAAACCTATTATGTTAAACATTCTTGTTTAAACATAAATTGCATAATGCTTATCTCAGTTATTTGGTCTGGTATTTACCGAAGACTCCAAAGCACTGTTTACCCAAAGTGGGCAACCATATCATCTATACATGTTTATAAGGCATCTGGCTGCAGTATAACTTCTTCAACGAGCGGGTTGTGTTTTGGTTTAAATTAGAATATAGGGCACCGAAGTATAAAGCATGAATACAACAAATACAAAAACCATGCCCTCAGTGGTTGGGCTGGGGGTGGGACTTCAATACACCCTGGCCCTGGTGTGTATAGCAAGCCATTTGGGTAGCTCATCAATGTTAAATCGGTTGTTGTTAAAATAAGGATGCAATAGAAAGCCTCAAGGACTTAAAGGCATCTCAAGAGCCTTATATAAGTGACCCCCCCCATTTATTGCCCCACCCAGCATGTGAGGGCCTCTGTTTTCTGATAAGCCAGGCTGCCACAGTCTGTAACGATGTGTCTGTCACACAGGTATTGTTCAAGATCCAAGTGTATGTATGCTATATCTGGGGGTTGAACATAGTCATTCACAGTTTGTAAAGGAAACAGTTGTGAATATACCAATTACGCAATCCAATATATATATATATATATATATATATATATATATATATATATATATATATATACATATATATATATAAATCTTTATTTGTTTTCTTTCTTACTTTGTTGGTTGATTTTGTTATTTCTTATACATTTTGTTATTTCTTTCATTCTTTTAGTTCTCATATATTTTTAAAGTTATATTTTATTTCGATTTGTAAAATGTAACGAAACGTTTCTAACAAAAGCAATTTAAAAAGTCATTCATTGTCAGAATAATGTCCTTCAGAGTCATTTTGAATACTAAAACTTGTATCTCTCATGTATTTTCAAAATTAAATATTTAGCTATGAAATAAATACATAATCTTGCAGTTACAAAATTGACACCTAGTAATTAATGCAATAAAGAATTTGTAAGGGATCATATAGTAAACAACCCACATTATCACTAACAATAATGTTTGTGGCTTTGTGTAAAACTAGCCTACTGTCTCACATCCATACTAGCAGGTAATTTAGTTTTGCATTAACCCATCAGAGGTATTACTGTGACAGATTAGTACTATGTTGGCTAAAGACTCCCTGCAGTGATGACCAGCAATTAGCAGGTCTGGTCATAGCATGTGGGGGCCTGGCTCAGTGGGATACCACATTCCTTTCGAGATGCCTTTAAAGGCATCTCAAGAGCCTTATATAAGTGACCCCCCCCCATTTATTGCCCCACCCAGCATGTGAGGGCATCTGTTTTCTGATAAGCCAGGCTGCCACAGTCTGTAACGATGTGTCTGTCACACAGGTATTGTTCAAGATCCAAGTGTATGTATGCTATATCTGGGGGTTGAACATAGTCATTCACAGTTTGTAAAGGAAACAGTTGTGAATATACCAATTACGCAATCCAATATATATATATATATATATATATATATATATATATATATATATATATATATATATATATATATATATATATATATATATATATACATATATATATATATAAATCTTTATTTGTTTTCTTTCTTACTTTGTTGGTTGATTTTGTTATTTCTTATACATTTTGTTATTTCTTTCATTCTTTTAGTTCTCATATATTTTTAAAGTTATATTTTATTTCGATTTGTAAAATGTAACGAAACGTTTCTAACAAAAGCAATTTAAAAAGTCATTCATTGTCAGAATAATGTCCTTCAGAGTCATTTTGAATACTAAAACTTGTATCTCTCATGTATTTTCAAAATTAAATATTTAGCTATGAAATAAATACATAATCTTGCAGTTACAAAATTGACACCTAGTAATTAATGCAATAAAGAATTTGTAAGGGATCATATAGTAAACAACCCACATTATCACTAACAATAATGTTTGTGGCTTTGTGTAAAACTAGCCTACTGTCTCACATCCATACTAGCAGGTAATTTAGTTTTGCATTAACCCATCAGAGGTATTACTGTGACAGATTAGTACTATGTTGGCTAAAGACTCCCTGCAGTGATGACCAGCAATTAGCAGGTCTGGTCATAGCATGTGGGGGCCTGGCTCAGTGGGATACCACATTCCTTTCGAGATGCCTTTAAGTCTACTCTGAATTCGCGATTTGGGACTGTTGTTGTGAAGAGGATTTTGAATGAAATGAAAGGAAACAGGATGCTAACTTAGTAACTAGCTCCGTATGGCGACTATAAGGTTGTTGTGCTGAGTTATTGTTTTTAAGAGTTTATACTGTAGACTGACTGGAGCATACAACAATAATACGAACAACCAACCAGACCGTGTAGACAGTGCATTTATAAGTGGGGGTTACACAGACTAGTGACCTATTTACATCAAGGGAAACTAGACAGTTAGGAGGTATGTAGATCTATTTGTCTTTATTATTTCCAGTTACGAAACAATTTGTTTAAAGGGATGACTGCAATCTTTAAAGGTAGCCATAGTTGTCACTAGTACGAACTGAATTTTAGAATTATGTGTCTTAATAATTTACAGAATATATTGTCGGTTACGAAACACATATTTTGTTTCATCTCAACTACTTACGTGCATGTAGCTGTTCGTACATGTAGTTGTTTGTACATGTAGTTTGTTTGTACATGTAGTTTGTTTGTACATGTAGTTTGTTTGTACATGTAGTTGTTTGTGCATTGTACATGCAGTTGTTTGTACATGTAGCTGTTCGTACATGTAGTTGTTTGTACAATGTACATGTAGTTGTTTGTACATGTAGTTTGTTTGTACATGTAGTTGTTTGTACATGTAGTTGTTTGTACATTGTTCATGCAGTTGTTTGTACATGTAGTTGTTTGTACATGTAGTTGTTTGTACATTGTACATGTAGTTGTTTGTACATGTAGTTGTTTGTACATGTAGTTGTTTGTACATTGTACATGTAGTTGTTTGTACATGTAGTTGTTTGTACATGTAGCTGTTCGTACATGTAGTTGTTTGTACATTGTACATGTAGTTGTTTGTACATGTAGTTGTTTGTACATGTAGTTGTTTGTACATGTAGCTGTTCGTACATGTAGTTGTTTGTACATTGTACATGTAGTTGTTTGTACATGTAGTTTGTTTGTACATGTAGTTGTTTGTACATGTAGTTGTTTGTGCATTGTACATGCAGTTGTTTGTACATGTAGTTGTTTGTACACGTAGTTGTTTGTACATGTAGTTGTTTGTACATTGAACATGTAGTTGTTTGTACATGTAGTTATTTGTACATACATGTAGTTGTTTGTACATTGTACATGTAGTTGTTTGTACATGTAGTTGTTTGTACATTGTACATGTAGATGTTTGTACATGTAGTTGTTTGTACACTGTACATGTAGTTGTTTGTACATGTAGTTTGTTTGTACATGTAGTTGTTTGTACGTGCAGTTGTTTGTACGTGTACCTGTTTGTAGATGTAATTTTTGTACATGGAGTTATTTGTAGATGTAGTTTGTACATGCAGTTGTTTGTACATGTAGTTTGTTGTTTTATTCAGAATCACTAAATGAATTTTATTTTGTTTTTGCATGTGATGAATTATGCCTTAGCAACTTGCTGTTAGTAGCTTTAATGTAGCTTGCATGAGCAAGATGGCTGGAATTGGGATTTGAGTATTGGGTATTTAACATCTAGCTAAAATCGAATTCCCAGCTGGAATGGATTGCGGTTGTATATTGAAGTTCGATATTGATTACCCGATACCTAGACATTCACATAGCTATGACGCGACACATATCTTGCTTGGCAATTCGGTTGTAGATGGAAATTCACGATTCCCAACTCAGAACTGGCTGGAAATTTGGTTCAAGCTGATTATTGAATGTCCGTTACTAAATAACTAATTCCCAGTCAACTTCACTGATCTCGCAGAGTTAACCGAAATATCAGTTATATGAATCATACTGCTTTACTACCATGTGTCTATGTTACACCCCAATCTAGAACCTTGTTGTGCCCGGATTCAGCTGAGCGTAATGGGGGGGGGGGGGGGGGGGGGGTGAGAGGACCTCCCCCCCCCCCCCCGCCTTTACCAGTTTTGTGGCAATAAATGTCCAAGGAGTTTATTTTAAGCTTTACTTCTTAGCTTCCTTAGTTAGTTTCACTTTTCTTTTTTTTGACATAGGAGTCTAACCTCACTTTTGACCTACTTATTGCTGCTGACGCAAGTTTAGCCCGAATGAATATTAAAGCGATTCTATTTGGTAGAAATTCAAGATAATTCTTTATACCGTACCTGGTAGCATTTTTCAAAGGAGCGAAAAATTCAAATCAGTTCTGGAAATAACTGTTCTATGTATGTTGACTGTATCGACGTTTCTAATAATAACCAAGCTACAATATAAAGAAATTGCTTCTGAGATTTGAAGATCAGGTCACGTTGACCTATAAAAACGGCGAATATGTCGTGTACGTGTCAGGTGTCTTGTAAGAGAATAATTTGTCTAAAGACAGCTTTTGAATGAGTGTAGTGTACATTATTGTGTGAAAATGTTTGGTATATTGGTTCTAACAAGCTTAGATTCCGTAAGAAGATAATCAAGTTTATTACTTAAAACCTCATCAACGCCGCATATCTTTTTAAAGATATTTGTTGTTTAATATTATGCAGAGCAGGAAAGTTAGCTTTTTATCCGGATATGGACAAAAAAACAAGCAATATGACGACTTCCAGCTGTAAATACAGACGTCAGGATAACTGTCAGCTGATGGGATTCTGATTTGCCGGCATTTTTGCCGATACAGTGCAGCGACATTGCTGTCATTATAGCACAGTGGCACTTATGAGGTGCCAAGGGACTGAACCCGGCCTGTCCATTATACTGACATCGACGAGTCAGGCGTAATGCTGCCTCCTTCGTATCGAGCGTTAGGAGGGAAACCACTTTTACCGATGCTGATCCGCGAGCCAACGCTCTACCACTTGACCTATTGTCAGCTGATTAACTACCGACGAATCGCAATCCATTTGGAGAGTCTAGTTGCTTTCCTCATTTATACATTTCACTGATTCACTGTGTATAATGGTGGTAAGGGTAAAAGTGCACCGGAAGTTGAAAAATGCGGTTTTAATTCATTCATACTTTAACGTAGATCCCTTTGCTTTGTGACTGTATTTGTTATTATGAAAATAATCTCAAACAATTTGATGCAGAACAAAGATGAAACATTGTAGACTTATGAAAATCTGAAATAACGACTCTGTACAATCGGAACTCCTCGGATAATTCCGTCCTCGGGACAATCAACCCTTGGATGTATCTGGTGCAATTATACTTGCTGAAATCACGATCGTTTTGTTCGCCGGAAGTCGGAAGGAGAATATGCCTATGTAGTTCACACAAAACATAAACATGCCATCGTTTGACAGCTGCGTGTCTGCTGCGCTTGGTTAATTGAAATTGGATAATTTAAAATTGAAGCCGCCACAAATTGACGTTTTACAGGCATCGTACTGTAGTGAGCTGTCACCCGTGCTGCCATCTTTGTTTTGAAATCTGTCTCAGAAGTAATCCTATTAAGGGAAATGGCGGAGGTGATCCGACTACCTACATACATCCGTGAGATGATTCGTGAATTATCCGAGGTGTTCCGATTGGGCTCAGTATAATCAATATTGGACTCACCCAGTTTGACCGGAACTGATTATTTCAATGAAAATGTGCGGAAACACTACGCAAAATTAAGGTGTATATTCTAACCGGATGATATAGAATAAATTTTCCTTTTTAAATGCCCTTTTAAATACAAAATGCATTGGTTTTACTTACCATTTATAGTTTTTGATTGATTTATCTAGTAATTAATGCAAAAAAAAAATCATTAAAAGTTACCTAAAAATCAATAAAAGTTAACTACAGATAGTACTTGTTATAACCCAACAAGGATAAATTGTGATCAAGTTATGAAGTAAAGCAAAAAAAAGTTTTTACACAAGTGGAATACTGTTGGTAGTAGATGAGGATTCATTCAACGTATTCTTCCCCTTCCTTTTACCATTTAAGAACATCGGTAGACAGAAAGGAAACATTTGCGCACACTATAGTGTACATTATAGTACACGCAGTAAATACGATAAACACTGATGTGAGACATCCAAGATGCCGCAGAGAGCATGCGCTTTAAACAGGAAGATGACTATTCTGGGAACTAAACACTCCTTACACTGTCAATTTATTACGTCAATATGCGAGAGTAACCTATCGTAACTCTGATGGGAACTAAGCTAACTTCTACTTTGCTTTCTTCCTTGTCGTATGCTTCATCTTTAATTGCATTGTTAACATTGGCATTCTTCCCGTTTTTAAACACTACCTCGGCATTCAGCTGCGAATTCGAATCAATTCACGCTACCTTTTTATAATTGCAAGCTACACTTTATTGTTGAAAACGAAATTGTTAAATGCGGAGTACTTGGTTCTTTTCTCTGAAAAAGGCTTACAGAAAAGCTGCGATTTCCTGTTATTGTCTGCTACGCTATCGTCCAAATACATGTAGAATGCATTCCATAAGAAGAACTTCTCTGCATAGCGGCGCCTATAATGATACCATATATTGGGAATATCTCTCAATAAGAATCGCTTCAATAGAATTTAATATTTATTCGTGTCGACCTAGTGTTAACTGTTTTAAGTAAGTATGTCAAAAGTAAGTTTAGACTCTTAAGCTAAAAAGGGGGAATGCGATTCGTAGGAAAATGTCGGAAATTGTAGGTGAACATTTAGGAGAATATTTAAAAACAGTAAATCACGAGCACTCTTGCGTACCCACGTTTAAGAAAAGCAAAAGCAAACAAGCCGTACGTTCAACATATACCTACATGTAGACGTAATTTGACAATGCTGGCTTTGATATTAAAGATAGTATGCTATGTTTTGCTTGCTTTTTGTATACAAAACGGGTTGTGGGAAGGCATTTAAATATATTCTTATTTTCTAGACTACAATCGTCCCACCCTTCTTATAGCAGATATTAGTGGGACATTGTGTTCAGTGGTTTGAAGGTTGTATCACAGCAAAAGTGCTGTACGATGCAAACAAATGGGCTTACTATATTTCTTAACTTTATATACAAGCTTTATAACATTATTCTGTATTTATCTGCTCATTTTATGTACATTTTCCAGTCATCATTAGTTAAAGAGAGGACACAGGCAAAATAAAATATTGTTACCCGAAAAGTTCCCTCGAATTAGTGTATTTGTGCCCTACATTCATGTGAAAAGTAAAGCAGAACACCTTACTTGTCATTACAGTGAGGTATTTCATATCCGAGCCACGCTGCACAGTTAGCTGTATTTAACCTATGAAAAACCACGTGACCCTTTGCTTTTGAGATCACGTTACCCCGACCATCCTGGTAATCAAGTCTGACGTCGATATCTATTTTTAGCCGGAATCCCTATCATGCTTATTTATAGATTTGAAAATGATTTATTCATAACCTTGACACAAAGTGCATTATTTGCAACCAATTAACAAGACATTATTGTTGTGCAGTTCTGTTCAAATTCATCGTCGGACATCCACGACCGATCCCTTCATCGCCTGTGGGATGTTTAGTTTTTCTCCGTTTCTGGTAATGATATTTTATTGGTCACCTTATAATCTGATGAAGATTTCAGTCCAACGATAAAGCTCGTTTCTTTCAATTGTGGCACTGAGCGTAGCCATTATTATACTTCTAGTCTCCACGCTGAAGAGTTTGGATTGCGTAAGCAGTATTATGATTCAGTTCGATAAGACGACAGAAAATTTACCAACAAACCCACTGTCGACGAATGTAGTAAAACGGAATAGTCGAGCGTGGGTATCCGTCGATAGTTCAAATGAGACACTTTCGTTTAGAAAGCATTCGGATGCCTTCCCAATTATGATAAAGTCTCGAGTTTGCCGCTTTGACGAGGGGATGGTCAGTTATGGACAGACAGGTGGGGCAATTTTTGCTGTAGGTGAAAAGTTGAAAATTACGTCATGTCATCAGAGGTAGTGTATGCAAGGATGGAAATATAAACTAGGTTAAATTTTCAATGAGTTACCTGTAGCTTCAGGCGGTATGCTGTTTTCCCCATAATTTGGTGGTTTCACACGCATATATAGTTCATGTGAATCAATTACTTGCATACGTACAACATTTGAATTGACTTAGATGATATAGATGTATTTTGGTAGCTGTACTAGAAACAGAGACGCCAAGACATATAACTGGATATCTTCTATCATTACATATTAACGATGTCGGACTTAGTTCTGACGTTCTGACTCTAATCACAGGACATATTGTTTTTTCCTTTGCATTCAATCAGTAAGGCTGTTGACAATATATCCACCCACACATCCATATATATATGTATACTTGTCCGGATACCGCCGAGGAGTTACGAAAAACATGGTAAGTACAACAACTGCCCATTCCTAAATTTCTAATGCATTTATGGAATGCGTTAGAAATTTAGGAATGGGCAGTTGTTGCACTTACCATGTTTTTCGTAACTCCTCGGCGGTATCCGGACAAGTATAAGAAATGGCCGAAATGTTGCGAGTGTTTATTATGTGTAACAGATATGTTAGACTCCAACTTCTTATATCACGATTTTGGCTACATCGAATCACGCGGGTTAACAACGATAACACACGAACGCACACACGAACGCACGCAATGCACACGCATGTACACACGCGAACACACGCACGCACCCGCCAAAAAACAAGAAAAACAACAAACAACAACAAACAAACAACAACATAAAAACCTTCTAGCTCAGCCATGGTCAACAGACATTGATCATTACATGCATGTAAGACGAAGATGTATTACCTTTTCTTTTTACGACAACAGTTGCTTTGTAGTTTTGCCGTTAATGTGGGTTTTGTGTGTATTAATATCTGCCCAAGGCTGATGGTTATTGCGTTTGCAAATGTGTC
Organism: Sinonovacula constricta; assembly: GCA_007844125.1. Taxonomy (NCBI): domain Eukaryota; kingdom Metazoa; phylum Mollusca; class Bivalvia; order Cardiida; family Solecurtidae; genus Sinonovacula; species Sinonovacula constricta. The sequence continues at coordinate 38,694,797 of CM017560.1, forward strand.
ATTACAATCTGTTTACTGATGTTTAAAAACAAGTTCAAAAGCGTGGCACACAGCCAACATAACGATCAACCTCTTAAGTGTGCACACATTTATTACACGTCAAGGTGATAAAAGATTCATTTGTTTATGTTCATTATTTAGAGCAAACAGTCTGTAGGCCTACTGTGTTTCATTACGAGATAAAAAAACAACTACAGCAACATCATTCTTCTATTGGCGCCGTTCTTGAGAGCGATGCCTCTTATGGAAATGCATTTTTGGGGACTATATTGTTGCAGGCAATAACGGGAACCCGCAGCTGTTCTGTGAGTTCTTTTTAAGAGAAAAGAACTGAATATTCAGTTGTTTTTTAACGGTGTAGCTTGCAACAATAAAGTATAGCTTGCAATTAGAAAAAAGGCAGCAGGCATTAATAGGAACTTGCAGCTGTTTGGCGAGGTACTTGTTTTGCAAAAGATGAGGAGTTATGTCGATGTTTACAATGCAGTTTGTAATTGAAGATGTAGCAGACAACAAGGAAAAAAGAAAGTAAAAGATGAAGACCTCAGAATATTGTCTGGGTAGAACCAACGGCGCACTATTTTTAAGTATCAGGACCCGATGAAATAAAACGTCTAGGCTTTATTAAATATTCTTACCTCACCTACCAAATGGTTTATGATGGCGCCAGACTTTATATGTAACACTTTATAAACTCTCGCCATGCTCGACTAGTTTTAAACTATTCAGTCTGGGGAAGAACGATTATAGCCGTCAGCTCTCACCGCGTGGGTTTGAGTCCCGATCATGGCGAAAGATCTACTATGTTGGTGTTTGTATGTTGGTGTGTGTATTTTTGTGTATGTGTGTGCGCGCGTTTTGTTTTTTGTGCGCGTGTGGGTGCGCGCGCTCGTGTGTGTGTGTGCGTGTGTGTGCACGTGGGTGCGTGTGCACGTGTTTGTGCGTGTGTTTGGGTTCGTGCGCTCGTGTGTGTGTGTGTGTGTGTCGGTGTGTGTATGTGCGTGCGTGTAAGTGAGGCGTCTACCAGCTAACATGTTGTGCACTATTCTCAATACATAGCTATTGTGACCGCAATTGTGTCGCTGCGATGTATTAAATGTTCGTTCTCAATCCCACGCGCTGTTACGGGCGGATCTAGCGGGGGATAGGGTGGGGGTTATAAAAAAATCACACCTTCTATAAAGGTATTTTTACCATTGCATGTGTCCATTGCTACACACAAGAACAGTAAGCACGTATTTACACCTAAAATGTATTTAGAACGCATTAAAATTTTCGTGAAAAAAAAAGGATTCTACGAAGGTCTGTCATGCGTCTGAAATGAAGGAAATGACACTTTTTGGCTTTGGCTTCTAGGTATCAACACCCCTTCCTGTGGGAGCACCCCCTACACCCGGTAATCCTAACACTACTTGTACCTATGGTTCTTGCTTAATTTAACCTCTCCCTTATCCGATGAAAAATATGACTAAAGGTAATCTTTGTCGCTGAAAATACAAACAGTTTGGATTCACGGAAGGTTTTAGCAGTTTCTCAAAGTGCAGGAAATGTCTGTATTTGGCTGCTACATGTTAAATGTTTTCTGGTGGAGAATTCCCCAACCCAATCACGACTAGCACCCCTGGAGATCGCTGAATTTGGACACCCCACCATGAAAAAGTCTGGATCCGCCCCTGACCCCAAATCCCCTGTCATTGATACGTTAATGCACCTACGGTATTCGTTAGAAAGGCGACCTTGTTGAAAACTGATACGATCGAACCTGACAATAAGTGGCCAATCGTAAAACTTCGGGTATTTCCGTATGGTTCGTAAAATACACCTCGTACATAGCTCTAGAATACACCAAAGTGCGTCGCCTGAGTTATGAAACAGTGTCCGTTCGCGAGAAAGTAACAAATTATATATATATCATTAAGTTGAGTATATCTTGCAATAACAACGATTTTTTTTATCAATACAATCTATATGATTTACGGAAAATTGAAAAGTCAACATTTAATACCCAGTATTAAAACTAAGACACACAAAGTAGATCCAAGATGGCGCCTTATTATGTCAGAGGTCTCTTGCATAGCATAAAGGCCGAGGTGATCAGATTGAATAAGTGGCGTTATCTTTTCAGGTCGTCGCGGTAAATCACAATCGGAACTCCTCGGGTAATTCCGTCCTCGGGACAATCATCCCTCGGATTTATCTGGTGCAATGATACTTTCAGAAATCACGATCGTTTTGTTCGCCGGAAGTCGGAAGAATATGCCTAAATGTAGTTTGCACACAACATAAACAATTGCCTCGTTTAACAGCTGTTTTGTTTGCTGCGCTGGGTAAATTAAACTTGGATGATTTAAGTTTGAAGCGGCCACAAATTGAAGTTTTAGAGGCATAGTACTTTAGTGAGCTGTCATCCAAGCTGCCATCTTCGTTTTAGCGTCTGTCACAAAACAAGTCCCATTTAGGGAAATGGCCGAGGTGATCCGACTACCTACATACATCCTAGAGATGATTCATGATTTAACCGAGGTGTTACGATTAGGTAAATCCGACTTCAAAATGACAGATAAGGATTATGTCAGCATGCAATGTCTGCAAGATTTTACTAACATCGTTTGCTCAAGCCCGTAATTAAAGCGTATGTCTGTCCCTTAACTCGTATGTCGAAAACAAAGTGACCCCTTAAAACAACCCGACAAATTGGAACCGCTGTCTTTGTTGAACTTAGTGAAGCGAAACTTTATAATTTCTGTACATTGTTCTTCAATTTTTTAAAGGTGGTATCCGACAGTTGGGCAACTATTTTCTCTCTCATGCAATCAAATTTTTGTTACCCCAAAAAAATCCCACGAAATGCTGTAAATTTGTGCCGTACATCATAACACCCAACTTGTCACAAACTTGTATTTCCTATCCGAGCCACGCTGATATATCAAACTACTAATACAAATCTAAAGTTAACCACAGGGAATATTAAAAGGCAGCAGCAATAACCCAATTTAACAAATATAATGTTTATATGCACAATATACACAGTGAAGGCAGCACTATGTCTGCTTCAAGTGAATAGCGTCTCCATAATCTTGTTATGTCCTAGATTTGTGCGAGAGTTGTAACACACATACACTCAACAGGAAATAAATTTCTTGGGTAAATCAATGTTGGTGGGACGATAAACCCAATAAACAAACAATAAACAAACAAAAAAGGGAGAGTTGGGAAGACATCCATGATGTCCTTGACCAGGTTTGGACTCTACCCCATGCGGTTATGACCTAAGCTGATGGTTGGTGATAAATCCGTGTGCAAAATAAATTCTAATTATCGCATTCTTTCTAAATAACAACGGCTGATTGTCGTAGATTTAATTGGCAATGGCGTAAATCTCTGCCATCTACATTCCATTGTTCGAGGCGGCGAAGCTTTTCTACAGTATTTTATTTCATGTCAGTCATTGTGGTATTGTTAGGAATAATAAGAACAATGTAAAGGTTGTTAATGTTGTTGATAATGAATTGTTGATATTGAATTATAATGATGATGATTATGAAAAGGAAGTTACATGGTATTGTTGTTGATGGCTGTGTTGATAATGTTGATGGTTATAGCGTTGCTGCTGTTGTTGTTGCTGCTCCTGAAAATTAATATAGTGCCGGGATTCTGGCTGTAACTTTTGCTATTCTGTTGACGTGTTTGTAGTTGATAAAAATGGTGATTCAAAAAGTGATGATGGTGATGGTGATAATGATGATAAATGTATGATGCTAAATGATGACGATGATATTAATGTTGTTGATGTTGTTGCTGCTGCCCATGTTACTGCCGCTGCTGCTACTGCTACTGCTGATGATGACATTGACAAACACAGTTCTGAATAAATAATCGCTTATTTTCCGCCGTTTATTCCTTATCCGTGTATTTTACCCCATTTCCTAGCCTTGTCACATCCTATGCCATTACAAGCCCATATTTTGGTCACTTAATCTTTTCACGCATGATTCATCCCTGTCCACCATCCTTACAGCAACTTGCATCCTTGTGACTCGTACGGGGAAACTATTACAGGAGTATAAGCCTGGGAAATCCTGGTGATAAAAAGTACCTACCGTGTTCTTATCACGACGTTCAGCTTAAAGCTACTATGATATAATATAGGCTGAAGTGGTTGTGCGGTTGATCAACTAACAACTTTAGGAAGTGAACATATTGAGTTGAGTATTGTCATTTCCAATTTTTGATGATTCATGGTTAGTCCACTTAAAGGTGGTATCCGACAGATTGCCTATATCTAAAATATGTAACAATATCTTTATTTGGGCCATTTGTGCATAATTTATGTAGAAAAACATCATACTTTTGTCTAATCTTTGACGATTTTCAACATTATCTCAATTTTGCGGCAGTAAAACTCAGTAATCGACACTTAAAATGTTCATTCTTTTCAAATCTATGAAGAAGAACGATTGGGATTTCTGCAAAAAATAGACATCGACGCCACAGCGGATGACGTGGATGAGCTAAAACATAGGTGGTCACGTGGTTGTCTTAGTTTAAAAATAGCGAACTGCGCAGCATGGCTCAGATAAGAAATACATGTTTGTAATTACGATCGTGGCGTTATTGTACACTTTTCAGACAGGTGTAGGACATCAATAAACATTAAACATCATTGTATTAGATCTCTTCAGGTAACAATATATAAAGTTTATAAAGATGTTTAATTAAAATATTTTTGGTCCAAACTGTCGGATACCACCTTTAAGCCTGTAGTGCGAAAATTTGATTTTATCTACTACTCTACCCGTTTATGCATATAGACTATATATTCTCGCTAACGTAGCTGAAGTAGTCAGTGTAGCCAAGGCCGTTATTCACAATAGTGCGAAAAACACATCAACGCAATTAAAGCATTAGGGGTGTACGATTAAGTTGAGAACGATGTCTAGACTATTCAGTTAAGGATTAAAAAAATGTAAGTTTGTTTACATATGTATTTTATTCTTGAAATTAACATTTAAAAATACATTAATTATAATTAAATACGTAAGCTTTTTGTGACATTTTTGTGATATTGATAAACGTAACTCCAGTTATATATGCAACTGCTTTTAATATTTATTCATGTATACTATATTAAAATGTATTTTCCAATACAAAAATCGTATTAAAATACTTATTATACCGCATCGCAGTAATATATATGTTTATTCTCTGATGTAACAATTACAACTATATCGTCTAAAATCAGCAGTCATTAGTTTTTGTTATACAGAATATACAGTAATTGCATGGCAAGTTAACGAATAAGTTTTTTTGCTGACGTATATTTTAGAATAATAAAATAAATTAATGTTAATTTTTGGATGTTTTTTTTATATATATATTTTGAAACAATCATAGTACACGAACTTAACGCTGGGGATATTATATATAAACACATGTTACTAAACTACTAAAGCACAAAGCTTTATCATATCAATATCACCATTTTAAACCTCAAGCTGCATCCCCCGCCCCCACCCACACCCACCCACACAGAAATCAGAAACCAGAACTCAAAAATGTATGCGCAAACCGTTAAACTAGAAACATTAAATCTAAAAAATCCAAAAAGCATTCGAGAGCCAAAGCAAGAAACTAGAAAATTCAAATTCTACAGACCTTTAAAGGTGGTATCCGACAGTTTAGAGCCTTTTTACACTTTTATACTGGTTTACGGTTTAACAATTGAGATATTGATCAAAATCGTCTTTATTTAGACTAACGTATGATTATATGCAGGTATTATGCCACAATTCCTCCTAAGCAAATTGAGGTTTTGATAATTGTATGTGATATAGACAAACTACTGGATACCACCTTTAATCTTAAATCAACCCACGGGGGAAGTAAAACCTTTTAAAAAAATACCCACATGCCACCACATGCCATTGACTAACCTGTTTAAGCCCCGTCAAGCATGGCATGGTACAACTGCACCGCGACTTCAATTGAAGCTTCGTGTTACAGGTTACGTATAAGGATTGGTAATATTTGTTAGTATATGCGTGAGTCAATTGTTTAAGGTAACGCAAGTTTGATAGACAATGTACAGAATTTTAAACTTGACATAACTAATGTGTTGTATACTTTAATGTTGATGTTAATGTCCAAATTTCAAGAAAATTCTTTATCCAGTTTTGAATTTATAGATATTTTTTCTTCTAAAATTTTTATTAAATGTGATTTCTTTTCAAAATAAGAGAACTTCAAATATTATGTTATATCGTCTTTAGGAGAAGTGTTTACTATTGAGTATTGTTTGGAAACAAATTATAGTATTCGGCAAACCAGCCAAACATGTTTCTTGATTGATTTGACTCAAATTATCCCAAATATTTATTTGTTTACAAACTTAACACGTTTTAGGCTAATTTTCTCATTTTTTTCTGCTGACTGTGCTTTATTAAAAAGCCACCGAGCTCTATTATTATATATATTTCAGAGTTGCCCGAAATGTTCTATAAAGTATTTTGGTTGATTCTGCAAAATATAAAATAAAATCATCTACCTTCTGACCTGCAGTGTGCCAGTGGTTCTACGCAGACGTGTCGTGGGCCTTTTCCCACCAAAACATTAGCATGACGTCACCAAATTGACCACGATTGTATATGTGCGATATAACAAATACAACACTATACAGATTACCATCTGTTTATAATAACACCTCTCTTCAGCAGTACTTAATATCAGCAACACCTCTCAAGAATGATATTTCTACCATTAATTTCTTAAGACACCTCTTCCAGGCAATACCTCTTTAAATCATCACCTTTCTAGAACACCATCTTTATAAGTTTTATTAGCTTCATTTCTGTCTATAATTTTCCGTCTTGGCAACATATTTCTGTAGAAATACCTCTTCATCAACAACGCTTCTATACAATACGCATTCTCTCTTGAATCTGCCAAATTTTGCTCTGGGCCAGGCATGTTTACTTCAAATTAAATTTAAAAACTTTTTAGTTTTCTGATTTAAAAAGTTTAAGGTTTTAAGCGACTGTTTTCTGATATTAAATATGCTCAACCCTATCTTACGCCACTTTTATTTTAATTTGAAATAATTTTGCCTAAATGCGTAAATACATATTTGAGTCCTTAAATACGGTCCAAAACGCTATCAAAATGGCAAGAAAGTAGACTTACTGGAAGAAAATTGTTCTGAATATTCATTCTTTGCAAACCAGCAAAAGAACTAAATGGGGATTTTCGCTTAATATAGAAGTCTACGCTAGAGCCCTCAGCACGTAGTTTGCCTGTGTGCAGTAAATGATCAATTGATTTTGCTTGTACCAAAGATAAGAATGACCTATTTATGATAGTGATTGAGATATTGTGCTACTTCTCTCATATAGTTAATTAAACGGCACCGCAACAACCGAACCTGGTAGCGCAATCGATAGAGCGTCAGCTCCAGGTACGGGAGGCACCGGGTTCGATCCCGTGCCGCGACATACCGAAGTCGTTTAAAATGGTAGTGGTATAGCTCCCTTGCTAACGCTTGAGCAAATATAAGGGTAGTTACATGGCTGGTTGGCCCGGTGTCAGGATAATATGACTGGGTGTGTTATCATGCAAGGTGTTTACGGCATGCTATTCACAATGACGACAGCTTCAAATGGACACCGTCTCCAGATAACAGAAATACTGTTGACGGAACGATAAACCTAATAAATAAACATATTAACAAACGCCACCGCACTATTTCTTCATAAAATATCCATATACCTTACAGGAATTATCTTCCAGGAATGTTTGGCAAACTCATAAACATCGACTTCGTTTGGCCGGCAGTCAACATTCTTATCTCCCCTTATTCAGCCGTGGTGCTTTGTAAAACTTACTTCTGCATTTTTGAGAGCTTGTATCTGGTCAAGGAAACACGTTAAGCCAGATGTTGCTATCACAAAGACCGTATGCATGTCTGGTAGCAGATAATTACCTTCATCTTCTCTCCTTGATGATTGATATAAAGAGTCCAGGTGGAATATATTTTTTCAATTAATTTCTTTTTTCGGTGGGTTGGTGGGGGTAGGGGGTGGGGCGGATCGTGGGTTGTGGGTGGGGACAGCATAAGTTCTAATGAAAAAATCCGTGCTTTTGAAAGGACCCTATCAGTTAGCCAAGATCGTTTGATCTCATTTTATTTATTTCATTTCATTTGTGTTGTTTGAAATGTATGCAATTATGTCCGATTACAGATATCGTCGTACTTCTTTACAGTTATAAAACTACTGAATTATCTTAAATGCATTTCACAAAGACCGAAGACAGGCACAAAATAACAATTATGATCAATATGCCCCGAAATTGGTGAGATAGAGGTGTTTCTTACCTAAATATAAAACGTTCGTAGCGTTTATCTTGATTCGAGATAGCTCTCAATTTAATATAGAATAAAAAGTAAAGAATAATAACAAGCTCAGTTTTGAAATATTAAGTTCAATAGTAACATATTAATCACAATCTTCAATGTTGTCAGAATGGAAATGGTTTCAATCCAAAGTTCACAGTAAAATCCAAAGGAGCGCGTTAACAATGTTTCTTGAAAGATTGTCGGACTTCATAACAGCCATAAGACTATTGAATTATCTTTAGTGCATTTCACACTGGCCGTAAACAGAAGTGGAGTAAGGCACACATTCATAAAAAATGTTGCGAACCAATATCTGCTTGTGGTGAAACGAGCCTGCAATCTGTATACTTGTTATTCTGTATGTTACGGTCTATACCGGTGATGGAACAAGCCTGCAGCCTAAATACTGGTTATTCTGTATGTTACGGTCTTGATACCGGTAATGGAACAAGCCTGCAGCCTATATACTGGTTATTCTGTATGTTACGGTCTATACCGGTGATGGAACAAGCCTGCAGTCTGTATACTGGTTATTTTGTATGTTACGGTCTATACCGGTGATGGAACAAGCCTGCAGCCTATATACCGGTTATTCTGTATGTTACGGCCTTGATACCGGGGATGAAACAAGCCTGCAGTCTGTATACTGGTTATTCTGTATGTTACGGTCTTGATACCGGTGATGGAACAAGCCTGCAGCCTATATACTGGTTATTCTGTATGTTACGGTCTTGATACCGGTGATGGAACAAGCCTGCAGCCTATATACTGGTTATTCTGTATGTTACGGTCTATACCGCTGATAAAAAAAGCCTGCAGTCTGCACACTGGTTATCCTGTATGTTTAAGTATTTATACCGGTGATAAAACAAGCCTGCAGTTTGTACATTGGTCATTCTGCCAAAGTAAAATCACATTATTCTGTACACGTTACACTTGTATTGCACTGGCTTTATAACTTTGTTTAATCTTACCAGATAGTGTAATTATAGTTTCCAGTTTTATGTAAACTTAACGTATCGTGGACACATTGAAGTTCTAAGAAGTTTACTTGTCTTAAAGTTGTTTATAAACTATTAATTGATTTTAGGGTTTATCTTGGACATGTGTTTACAAGAAGTTGTTTAAAATGCACGCTCGCAGAATTATAAGACAAAATAATTAATACAAATACTTTTGCTAGGCATTCGTTTCAAAGGATGTCTATTTTAAGTGAATCCATATAAACATTATAAACATTAGAGATTTGTTTTAAATGGATATATAACCATACAGAGACAGAAAAGGCTTACCTTAAAACATGATTGTAACAGAGCATATGGATAAGTATTTTTTGTTTTCTGCTAATTTTTCTCGACATGTTTTTGTAGTAATGGCAGTAGTACCTGTTAATCTTAATCAGATGAGCACCTGTTTAGATTTAACCACAATCTTGCTAAACAGGGCAGGTAAGTAAACAAACCTTGGCCAAGCGCTAGGGGATTCTTGGTACAGCCGGTTGTTTTCTTTGGAAGTAATGTATGTTCTAACCGTCAAATATACCTGTCGTGATATCCGAAGTTCTTAATATTGTGGAAACTTTGTGACCGGAAGTTGGTGTCGCCGACGGGTAACTGCTCTTGCCCTGAATCACAGTCCCCTAATCCATAAGGCAGGGATGGATCCGGTGTGTGTGTGTGTGTGTGTGTGTGTGTGTGTTTGTGTGTGTGTGGCTGCTTAGGTCGAAGTTAGGATCCCTTACTGTCTATCCTGTATTTATTTATATATCCTGTATTTATTGCGATAAAGTTGAATGAATTTCGATTAATACCGCCCCCCCACCCCTATCCGCCCCTGCCATGAGGGTAAAGGACTGCATGAAAAGTCTTTTAGGTTACTTTGTGGTGCGACTCTGGTTTTACCCAGACATTTGTTAGGGATTCTTATTCATCATAATAGTTTGACGTGGCTATAATGACCATGATTGTGTTTGTAGAATCGAATTCTAGAATTCTTAGCCTGCTTAATGCTACTGACCAGACTGTTGACACCAAATTGTAAAGTTCGAGATCAGCATTTACATCTTTCGTTGATGAGTCTCCAGCAACAGTCTAATTATCCTTAAATGAAGTTGTTTGAAAATAACTGTCTTCATTTTATCTCTCTTATCTAAATCCGGCATGGCAAAAATAATTCTTCCGTTGCTTACGCGTATCCTTTAATCGCATCTTAAGTTGGCTTTTATACCAGCAACGCGTATGAATAACAAAGCCTCATTAAACTGAAAAAAAACAACAACAACTGCTTGTGAAATGACAAAGCACGAAAGTGAGCTATCAATTCTAAAATTAGACTCAAAGTTAAATCAAATGACCGGATGACAAAATGTCAAACCACTTTTCTGTGCACCAACATGAATATGTAACAGTTGGTCTCGAAAGTCCGCTATTGTTTGAATCTTGCCGAATTTTAAAATTCTATTTTAAAGCGATTTGGCCACAGTTGGTTAAATTTCTTTTGTACTTCAAAAAGCAGAACTACATTAAATGCTGTAATAAATTACTAGTTTTTATCACAAGATTATATGTAAACATGTTGATCGTCAAAAGATTAAGTCTTTATAATGTAGTTGTGGGGTTGGGGTGGTGCGGTAGTGGTAGGGGTGGTTTTGCATAAATATAAGCTTAAAGTCCATGTAAATACTTATAGAGATTTATTATTTATTTACAAAAGACATACACGCAAAAGAGCACAAACATGTAAACCGAGTAAAACAAATGAAAGGACCTATTTCCATTCAGGTGTTATTCAAGAGAGAGTTTTCATTAATGTCTCTCATTACAATACATATGAAGAGCGGGTCACGTGGTTTTGTGTACATTTCATTAAGCACTCAAGTGGGCTCAAACCCACTCGGTGAGAGGCTTAGCAGTTGTGAAATATAAAATCGGACTCATCTACAATTCAGTAATAGATAGATTCCAGGTGATGTCATAGGCGCTGATAAGACGGTTTAAGGCAGCCATCTTTGAAGGCAGAGGCTAATGCTGGCCGAAATGTGGAAGTATGTACTGTGTTAAACTCGCCACTGTGTTGTAATTTTTTCAGTCTATTTTACTGAATTTTATTTCAAATTTAATAGCTTTTATGAAGTGTTTTAAATATCAAAACTATATTTTTATAGTTTATAAGGTACAAAAATACAACCAAAAAGAATACACTGTTCATTTTGTTTAAGGATGAGTCAATAATTTTATTTATTTCTGTGTACTAATTCTTTGTGCATTTACCATTTTTAAAAATATTATATTTTAAAAATATGAATTTCAATAGTTTTCTATTGGTGTATAGCTTTTAATTTTTTTACCACAATTTGGCACAAATGAAGAAATTACAAGAAAATAATATTTACGCTCGTATACAATTCATCTGAAAAAAGTTGTCATCAAAGATGGCTGCCAAGATAATGGATTTCACTGATTGTGAAATCTATCTATAGTAAAGGTTATTTTTCCGTCAATTTAACGCATACACAATAAGTTATAGAGAATCCATAATGGTATTTAACTCTTGCCAAACTGTCCTTATACAAGTATTTAAAGCAATTTGTCAAAATTGTTGATTTACTTATTGGCGATTTAAGCGATAAATTATCACCTAAATTATTATGGAATGTTTAAATAAGGTTTTGTTGAACACTTGTTAGGGAATAATGGCAATTTGTTTTGGTGAAAAAGATAAAGTAGACAATTGTCATAATAGCGACGTGAAGTTATTTTGGTGGAGATCAAGTGTTTAAGTAGAACCACCGGCGCACCGCATGTTCCTTTTTTAAATTCAGCGTCTTGATCGAATCTCGAACCCGCGCGTCGAAAGGCTGAGCGGTCAGCGGAGTTACAAGTCGGCGACTCTACCACTATAAACGTCATGTTATGGTTCTACCACTCGTGTATAAACGTCATGATATGGTAAAGTGCACAAAATTATGTTTATTAGAAGGCAGCACATGACTTACTTTGAGCGACAACTAAAACATGCCTAATGTAAAATTGTTTATCTAATCTAAAACAAAACATAAAATTAAAAAGTCAACCTGTTTCTGGCTACAATTTGCAGCTGCCATTCACATTAATTGCTGGTGCATTTTTGTTCGTCTCACTGTACGGTAATAGACACCACATTACGATGTAATTAATATATCATATCGTACATTAAAGGTGGTATCCGACAGTTTGAACCAGAGATCTTTAAAAAAAAAACACTAAATAAATCAATCTTACCAGAAAAAGATCCGACAAAATGCTATTTATTGAGGCCCTTGGTCAGTGTAATCAGTGAAACATAAAGCCCCGTTCGCCATTGTAAACATTAGGTCCCTATCTGAGCCACGCTGCAGAGGTAGCTTTTTTTAAACTAAAAAAAAACACGTGTCTTCTGACTTTTAGGATCAGGTCCTATCGGGTTGTCTGCTTTGACGTCGATATCTATTTATAGCCGGGATTTTTATAGTATTTATTTATAGATTGGGAAAGAATGAAATTTAGAGTGATGTTTTTTTCCGCAATTTATATAGTCTTATAATATAGAAAGTATTCAAAATAGTATTTAATTGGACTTAAGTATGAATTTATGCAGAAAGTAATAAAATCTCCAAAAAAAAACAGTGGAGAAATATTATTACATTCATTTGATATAGGCAAACTGCCGTATACCACCTTTTAAGCCATCTACAGAACTATTTCATCCGACAATAAGTGGGTAATTTCATAATTTGCATAATTTGGCCTAACATTAGAGGATTTTTGGTGGCATTGTCAGAATACCAAATGATTGCCATTTCGTCATGCTTTTTTCTTTCCATGAATATGAGAATAATATGTCGTTTTCTATTATTATTTCTCTGGATCATAAAAAAGCAGAAAGTTCTTAATTAGAGCCTAGTATGTCGTTTAACATCAAAGATGTGTGAAATCAGATACTGTTAGCCAAATGTAAACAAATTCTTCAGTCTCCGATCTTAACAAGTGACGCAATAAAGCGGCAAAATGACAGAGCAAAAGACCCATTGATTTCATGACGTATATTGTAGCTTTATTATGTTGTTTTATTGTGTTTTTGTTATTCAGTCTGATAGTAAAATGTCGCGGCATTTATTTTATTTGTTGACTCGACGTGTCTGAGTTTCACATTTTATGTTCTATAAAGTCTTAAAAATCAACTTTTTCCCGATAGTCTGGCGATTTTTTATTCCATGCTGCTGAAAGAATAATTGCACCATAACCACATTATGATAAAATGATATGCATAAGCTCTTTTTCATATTGTCATTATAGGTGGTATTCGAAGTTTTCCTATAACTGATACGTATAACAACATTTTGCACCGGTTCTTGGGGGTGGGGGTGGGGGTGGGGGTGGGGGTGGGGAATTTAGGCATGATTTCTGCATAAAATCATGCTTTAGTCTAAGTAAAGTCAATTCTGGACGCTATATATATTGTTAGACGTACAAATTGAGAAAGCATCACTCTAAATGTTCATAATTTTCAAATCTATAAATAAGGACAATATTGTTCTCTGCTAAAAATACATATCGACGTCAGAGCGGACTACCCGGATGACGATATAAAGTGAGCTCAAAAAAAGTTGTCACGTGGTTTTTCGAAGTTTAAAAATAGCTATCTCTGATGCGAGGCTCAGATAGGAAATACCTGTTTACAAAGACGAATGCGGATTTGTGCTGTTCTGTTCACACAGATCTAGGGCATCAATAAACAGCATTCTGCAAGACCTTTTCAAAGATTTATTTGGATATTTTAGAAACAATTCTTTGGTCTAAGCTGTCGGATACCTCCTTTAAAGGGCAGCTTTATGGATTAGTTAGACGCCATTTCTTTTCCTTTTTTTCCATCAATAAGCAAAAGATGATGGGAGGAACCAACTGAACATGGCTTCATAGTACATTGGTGAATTGAAAAGTGTCTCTGTTGTTAGTTAATATCCGAGGTACTCCAAACAGTAGGTAGGTCTTTAAAGGTGGAATTCTTGGACTTTATCGCCTCTTCTTTTGTAGGTATTGCAATTACAGGCAGTGACAGGACATACTTTTGCATAAATATAAGCTTAAAATTCAATTAAATACTTATAGAGATATGTTATTTAAAAAAGAAAATGAAAGTGTTTGTTTATGATGGTGAGCCTTGGTATCACAAGAAAGGCATGAAAGTCAACATACACTTCATAGAGCACATGGATAAAACCGAGTAAAACGAATAAAAGGACCTACTTTGCATTTAGGGATTATTCAAGGGAGACTATTCATTTATGTCTCTCATTACTATTTTACCTCGAAACAGTCGATTCTTCAAGCAAATATTGAATGCTTACAATACTGCAAAAAGTTGGGCCAACGCTTATAAATATTACATTAAACCTGTTCATATATCAACAGTTATATTATCTCAAAGCAACGTTAACAACGATAGCCTGCTGCTTTTTTGAAACAAATATTTGACATTGATTTGGTCGCAGACACCGCCGTTGCAAAGCGGTCAGAGTATTCATACCGAAGGCAGTCGGTTCGAGGCTCAGGCCACCAAATGTACAGTGCATATGGGGTCCTTTTCTAAAAACAACAACAGAAATGAACTTAACTGAACAACTTTTTTTAATAAACATAATCCTGTGCACCCAACCAAACAAGCGAAAAAAGGTCCGTGATGATTGTTAGTGAGTATGTAATTCAGCCATCTTGCAATACGCTGGTGTTCTAATGAGTTAATTGCTTGAACTTCTCCGCTAAACAACGTAATTGGATCGTTGATAAATGCTTTAACTAACACTCTTATAGGCAATTGCACTTACAGAGTTATTATGTTAATGAGGCGTGTTTCAGTGAAGCTGGGATAAACTTATGTCGAAATAGAATTTTGGTCTTATTTCTTTTGGTCATTTGTAAGCCTAACAAATACCCCTGCAACAGGCGAATGTAAGCAACATAAAATCTTTTAAACATACAAATAAAAATGGAAAATGAAGTACTGGCATTGTTTATTTAAACAATATTCAAATAATTTATCTTTGTTCCACGCATATTTCACAAGATAAATATTTAGCCTATTTGAAACTTCTATTTTCAAATAATAAACGACGTGTAGTGTAACTTACCTCAGACCCAGATCCAGGTTTCTTTAGCTAGGGTGTAGGGGGCAGGTGGACGAAGACCCACTTGGAAAGGGCAGACAAAATCCCTTCCGACCATTTTAGCATAGGCGGACAACATCCCTTCCGTAAACTTTCATAGACGGACAAACTCTCCCCCTTATCTGATGGCGGATAACCCCAACCCCGTATTTTGCCGAAATCATGACATACGTTCTAGGTGGGCCCAGGAGCATGCTCCCCAATAAAATTGTGTTTCTAGACAAGGTTATATGGCGTCAAAATGAGTCACGTGACCTGACATACTCTGAGCTTATGACAGAGTAAATGAAATTAACTGACAGTGTAAAAGAGTGTTAGCAAACAAGTCAAATGACACGTTTTGAACACAACCATAGATGCACACTGTTTGTAGCCATGTAGTAAATCACACCACAATTAAGACTTCAGTTCAAATATTTGATTAACATTGAATTCTTCTATGTTTCAGACTGACTTTATCTGCGAGACTTACGTGTTAAAACAAACTAGATGGCGGAACTTCCGGGCCCTTGCGGCCCACCGGTATTCGGACAGGCCTTTAACCTGGATAGCGACCACCTGCACCTGCAGTTCTTGGACTGGAAAAATAAATTCGGAGACATTTTTATGTTCAAAGTCATGGGGAAACATTTTCTTGTTGTGAGTCATCCAGATATTTTAAAAGACATGTTTATCACGTGTGAAAATGCGGACAAACTGAACGACAGACCGCGCAGTTTTATGGGAAGTCACGTGATCGGCGAGACGCGAGATATTGTGTTTAGAAATTGGGATGAGGAACAGAAAGTATTAAAACAAGCAGCGAAAGAGTATATTGATAACACTGTGATGAAAGAGGATTGGTTTTGTGAGTGTTTGAAAAGTGAAATGTCGTTATTAGTAAAAGAGATTGAAAGCAAGGGCGGTACCCCAGCAGACATTCTCAATATTACAGATACATGTGCAACCAAGATTGTGTGTGCGATGGTAAGTATTTTCTGTCGCATATAATATTATTGATAAACAAACAACTAAATGGATTAAATCATTTACACCTATGAGACGTACAAGTCTTTTTATAAATCATTTACACCTATGAGACGCACAAGTCTTTTTTATAAATCATTTACACCTATGAGACGCACAAGTCTTTTTATAAATCATTTACACCTATGAGACGCACAAGTCTTTTTATAAATCATTTACACCTATGGGACGCACAAGTCTTTTTATGAAAGATAGATTCTTGTTTGTTCACTTAATTATTGAAACAAATATTGATATATATATATTCGCACAGAGATATATTTTTCTTACTTTATTAAACAATATTTATCCCGGAGTGCACATCCATAAACATTTAAACCTTATTTAATCTGACCGTAAAAATGCAAACCCGATGTTTATGTGTTCAAAATTTAGAAAACAAGCGCAAACAACAAAAATTATACGTTCAATGTAAAGATGTTACGCTCTTTAATTTAAGCTGGCCGGACATCCGGTTGAGGCGACGAGTCCAGAATTCCAATGCGTTTCCGGTTTTATGCGAACGAGTAATGAACTTGGCACCGTCAAGAATCAGACGTTATTAACGACGTTGCCGTTCATACGGAAGTGTCCAGGGCGCCTCAGAGACGTGTACAACTCCATGAAGGCGGAGAGAAGCAAGCTGAGAGAGTACTTCATTGATAAAAATAAAGTACATTGTCAAAAATTCTTTATATATATAACAATTTATATGACATTCTTAATTAATAAAAGCATAGTATTTGAAAATTACATGAACAGATGTAAGGTTGTAGACAAATACTGTTTATAATAAATGTTTAAAATATTCCATTAACCTTGAACGTTGTTCTTTTCAGTTATAATTTTATTGCTTCGGGGATAGCAATTATGGTTATTCTGCAAATTAAGTAAAGTTTAGTTATTATTGGTGATGGAAGGTCATTTACAAATTTCAAATTCTGGATGCAACCACAAGTGCACTGCATGCTAGATGAAAGCCCTCCCCAACTGAAAAGTTTCTACCAGGCCTAAGCTCGAACCCGAGTGTTCAGGGTTTCAAGTCAGTGACTCTTACAGCTCAGCCACAAACACCCAAGATAATAGTTTATTGATGCCAAATAATTAATTGATAAAAAACAACAAATAAACAAAACTAAAAAAAAAAAAATTAAGGCATGATAATTTTTATTAAATTTTGACAGTAAGAGGTAATAAGCGATTTCGGCAAATATTCATTGTTTTAGTTAAGAATGTTTACATGAAGCTATCCAAATTTTTAAGCTATTTAAAAATGCAGAATTGACAGACTGTGTCCATATTGATTTAAAACTCGTTTTTTCTAGAGTGATTGTGGTCTGGTACACATGCTGAAAGAATTGAGTCAGCAGTTGAAGACTCAGGGCAAGGACTGGCTTACAGATGACTTCATCATGGGCGTTATCATGGACCACACAGCAGCAGGTAAATAGTGAGATCTCGTAGATTCGGGCATCTCTAGAATTTTCGGGGAGTCTCCTGAAAAATAAGCGTTGCCGTGTGATGCAAACGACAGCCTCGGCTAAAACAACCACATAAATAAAAAAAACTGAAAAGTTAATCATATATGAAACAATTACGATGCAAAACCTGAGCAATTCCATTACAAACAATGTGTCCGTAAAATAGACTTATAACGGCTGTAAGGAAATTGTGGGTAAGTCACTACTTTCTTACATATATGCACCATTTCACTGCTTTGTCAATAGAATTTTAACACATGTATATGGATTATATGGACATAATGCACCTGAAGAAAGAGTTGTAGCAGCAATAAAAACAACATCAACAACCTTGTTTGGGCTCGAACCTGGGTAGTAAGAGACTCATGGGTCACATGAGTCGGCAACTTTAACAACTCGGCCAATAATTAATAATTTTTATAATTTAGTAATGCAAAACAGTTTATTCGTCACACCTAAATTTATTTTTTTACTTCTCTTTTGCAGCCATTGTGCCTTTACAGAATACCTTGTCAGCATTATTTCTTCTGCTTGTTCACCATATTGACCTTCAGGACAAGATTCGCGCATGCTCAGCCAACTTCAGCACCCCACCAACCTTAGCGGAAGTAGAGGGCAGCCCGTACATTCGCGCATGCGTACTCGAGTTAAAGCGATGGCACACACCGTTACCATTATCGGCACGTCATTGTGTGAGTGACAATGACGTCAAGTACAAAACGTACACTATACCAAAGGATACAGCAGTAAGAGATAATATTTTGTGTAAACACTTCGAAGTTTTAAAAACATAATTATCTAAAATACTAGTATGAGAAATATTTTCTATCGTATGCTCTTTAAATCTATTTCGATACCTACATTCTCAGTAGATGAACAGACCGTGCGTGCTTCTGCACAAGGTCTCTATTTACTTACTGCTTAAAAAGACTGTGTGTGCTTATGCGTTAAACTGTATTAATTATGATAAATATTATGTGTATACATGTTCGTATGCATGTATTATACCAAAGTTACAAAACAACAACAAACCATTTAATATGAAATGCTAACAAACATATTGATCAAAGTGTCATTTTCCAGCTTTCTGACTCCTGTCTATGCTACCAAAACATCCTTTTTATCATTAGAGAATGGATGGCTGTGGCACAGATGAGGTGCACATGGGCCTGAAACCCGTCTATTCACATTATTCTGACACCGAAAATCCAGTCGTAATGCCAACCTTTAAACACTGCGTGTCCAGAAGGAGAGCCGTTACTACCAGTTTTACGGTCTTTGGTTTGACCCAACCCGCGGCCTATTGATCTGCAAGTGGACGCTAAATCACCAAGCTATGCATCCGGTTGTCTATCCGAGGGATGTATCGAGAGCTCGAAACGTCCAAATGAATAATTGAATATATGAGCGGATTTACAATTGATTTATTTTTTGTTCGCTTTCCTCAATTTATGGCAACCAAAATCAGTAAACATTAATTAATTATAATTGCTATTATATTTTGTTATAATTCATAATTCTAAGTATTATTTTCATACAATTTGCGCTACATACATTTCAATTATTTCCCACTGTTTGTCAGATATTTTCCAATCTGTTCGGAATTAACCACGATGAGCGCTTTTGGGACGACCCTTGGTCATACAAGCCGGAAAGATTTCTCACGGAAAATGGCCAGCTTATACCGGATGACCACCCGAATATGACCAAGTAAGGAATGAAATGTTTGTCATTTTGTGGCAACTTTTTTTCAAGTAAACGCATTTTAAAGAAGGTATCCGTCAGTTTGGACCAAAAATATTTTCATTATACATATTAGTAAACCATTGTTATATGAACAGATCTCGTAAAATGCTGTTTATTGATGTCTTACACCTGTCGGAAAATTTTTGTTTATTTATGTCCTACACCTGTCGGAAAAGTGAACTTTGACGTCACAATCGTCATTAAAACATGTATTTCCTATCTGAGCCACGCTGCACAGTTAGCTATTTTTAAACCAAGAAAACCGCGTAACTACTAATGTTTTAGTTTATCGACATCATCCGCCGTGACGTCGATATCTATTTTTAGCAGGAATTTCACTCGTTCTTATTTACAGATATTGTTACATATATAAGATGTAGGCAAACTGTTACATACCACAATTAAGAAGCGACGGGAGCCAATACAACGAAATTGGCTTTATAAATGAGTTCATAAAAATGAGACGACAGCTAAAACATTTTTTCTGCTTGTTGTGTAAACTCTTTTTATCCCACCATCTCTGTAAATAATGGTTGATATAACCCGTGTGATAAAGTTGTGCGTTATCAACCGATATCCGCGCACCTGCTCCAACAATCGGAACACCTCGGATAATTCATAAATCATCCCTCGGATGTATGTAGGTAGTCGGATCACCTCGGCCATTTCCCTTAATGGAACTTATTTTGTGACAGAAGGTCAAAACAAAGATGGCAGCTCGGATGACAGCTCGCTATAGTACGATGCCACTTAAACTTCAATTTGTGGCTGCTTCAAATTTAAATCATCCAAGTTTAATTTACAAAGCGCAGCAAACAAAACAGCTGTAAAACGACGCCATTGTTTATGTTTTGTGCGAACTACATTTTAGGCATATTCTTTCGACTTCCGGCGAACAAAAACGATCGTGATTTCTTTAAGTATCATTGCACCAGATACATCCGAGTGATGATTGTTCCGAGGACGGAATTACCCGAGGAGTTCCGCTTGCTGCTCCAAGCCGGACTACTTTTTTTTTGACAACACGATCAGGAATGTTTTCGTGAACGAAATTCATTTGTCGCGTAATAATATTATCTTTGCGATCACCCAAACATGTCCATGCTGTAAAGATTTGTTAAATACAGCAATCGAGGCCATTAGAAAAAAATGTTGCTCCTTGTTTTGTAAACTATTTATACGTAGACCTAGCATCCTTATAGAAAACTAAGACAAAAGCTATAACTAATTAGATATTTATCCACCGACAGTACCACTACCACCATCACAACCAACATAACCCCTATCACTACCCACCACCACAACACCATTACCACTACAATCAGCACTATCACCAACACCACCAGATCTTAAACACGTCAGTTTATCTGTGTTATATCTCTTTCCCCCAGCATTTTTGCACCGTCTCATTTTTGCAACGATATACTGGTGCTGTTTGTTTTTATCTTTCATTTATTATTGTCAAGGTACAGAAGACATTATACAAAACATTACAACACTTTGTGAATGTTTATGCCTCTCCGCATACTAATGATAGCGCCTATGTGATGTTTTCTTTATATTTTCCCTTGGCTATTTCTCCACGCTAATCAACTCCACATGATCTTACCCGCTTTACAGATTGTATCCGACAAGTTGAACCATTTTATTTTCTCTCAAACAACCAAATAAATTGATGTTTCCTAAAAGGATGCCATGAAATGATGTTTATTGATGTCCTACATCTATATGAAAAAGTGGATTACAAACATGTATTTCCTATCCGAGTCACGCTGCACAGTTAGCTATTTTTAACCTAAGAAAAGCACGCAACACGTTACTTTTGAGATCACGATGCATTTTGCATAATCATCTGGGTAATTAGCACTGACGTCAGTATCTATTTTTAGCTGAAATCCCCATTGTTTTTATTTTTGGACTTTGTTATAATGGAGATTAAAGTATTGTTTACGATTTGTACTGTTGAAATATTGAGGCAACGTTATAAACAGGCTTTACTTATATTAAAGTATATTTTTATGTAACAATTGTAACATTTCACATGTCTTTTTCAATGTCCATTATACTGACACCGACGAGTCAGTATAATGGACCGACCGGGTTCAGTCCCTGGGCACCTCATAAGTGCCCCTGTGCTATAATGATAGAAATGTCCCTGCATAGTATCGGCAAAAATGCCGGCATATCCCAAATTCCATTCCTCTTCAATGTCAGAATAAGAAAATTAAAAAACAAACAAACTTGCATTAGACGTGTACATGTATTAGATATAGGCAAAGTGTCGGATATCACCTTAAGGCCCGTATTCACCAATCATTTTTAAGGTATTAGATGTGTAATCAATCTCACGAATATTCGTATAATGTCGACATTTAGCGTTTTACGATGTTACATGTTCGGTCATTTACTCAACACTCGGCCTTCCGAGAATAAAATCACCCGATTTTAGTTTTCCAATTTTATCCAATTAAATCGCGTCAATTTCTTCACTCCAAAATGGCGACAAGGAATGGTGGTCAGCGAGAAAGATTCATCAAAATTAAAGCAAAGAAAGAAAGAAGTATGTTTTCCACATGTTTTTGGAGTAATTTTTCTTGAGAAAAGTATACTCTAATAAAAATGTAGAAAACAAATGACATTACTTTGTTTTCTTTATTTTTATTCATCCAAATTTGACATGTATGAGATTATTTAAAGGTCAGATTTGAGGACGTCGACGTAGTACATAAAAAATCGAAAAACTTGTGTTAGCTTAGGTTAAAAGTTGATAAAATTTGGAAAAAACATCCAGAATACAATGCTGAATAATGTGATATATCTTTTGTCAGGATTCAATTGAGTCACTATTACACATCCAATACCTTAAGCATAAGTCAGTACTTAAACCCAAGCCAAAATTTTCATACCAACAAAAAATTATTTTTATTTATGAAGTGTCAATGTGATTTAACGCTGAAAGTAGCAATATTCAAGTGTCGTGCAAAAATGAAAACATGTAGCTAAATACATGATGAAGATATTGTGGATTAAAATCCATCACTTGATCAATTCTTACTTAAGAATGGTTGGTGAATACGGCCTTAAAGATGGTGTCTGACAGTTTGGACCAAAATTTATTTGATCAAATAACCAAATAATTCGTTGCTATCTGAAAAGTCCTTTCAAAATGCTGTTTATTGTTGTTCTAGATCTGTGTAAACAGTCAAGCATTAATCAGCGCTCGTTATTGCAAACAGGTATTTTCTATCCGAGCTACGCTGCAGAGATAGCTATTCTTAGCAGTGACTATCGAGCTTTTTAAACAGTTGGAAAAAAATGCACATTCAAAGTTATTCTTTTCGCGATTAGTTCTGTCGTAACAATTCAGTTAGTGTTAAAAATCGTATTTATTAAGACTTTAATGTAGATATATACAAACATTATAAATGTATGCAAAAATTATACCCAAATTCCCAAAAGCAGTGGTTCGATATCGTTATATTTTATATAAGCAAACTGCAGGATATCAGCTTTAAACTAAAGTGTTAGTTTTTTGCAGCAATTACACACAATTGCCCAGAAGAGTGGCAAGATGTTGCTGCATACATGCATTAGATATAGGAAACTTGTTGGAAACCACCTTTAATGTACATTTCGCCTTGGCTTTTCCATTTCGCTAATCAACCTCACGTG
Source organism: Sinonovacula constricta (assembly GCA_007844125.1). Classification (NCBI taxonomy): domain Eukaryota; kingdom Metazoa; phylum Mollusca; class Bivalvia; order Cardiida; family Solecurtidae; genus Sinonovacula; species Sinonovacula constricta. Next base: position 38,718,270 of record CM017560.1, read on the forward strand.
TTCTTGCGCGCTATAAAATCTGCTTATTACTCTAGGCATTTACTTTGTTGAGTGTGGATGGGATGGGGTAGTGTTTACCTTTCTTCTTTTTTGTATGAAGATAAATACTTCATATTTTATCGCCGATAAATATCACGTAAACGTGTGCAGACTCATCCTGCCAACTTACAGCTGCCTCAGTAGTTACATGTATGTAATTGTCACTTCTGGTTTATAAGGGCGCCTTCCTTTTAAATGTTATATTGTATCATGGGTATGAATTTGTACTTCCTGAACTGTACTTATACTTATTGTTTCCTTCTCCATTTAGCGGAAATATGTTTGACTCGTGTCTTTTCATTTTCTATGATTATTGCAATACTCATAGAACCTTGCCATATTTTCCTATCATAACATGAATCATAGGGATGGAGCAGGGTGTGTGTGTGTGTGTGTGGGGGATGATTGGGAATGGGGGGGGGGGGGGGGCGTTCCTGATAAACCATATTTTATTACTGAGATTTCATAAAAGTATAACATCTACATAAGTATAGACCAGTGTGTGAGTACGGCTTACATTGCGTATGTGAAAGCATCTACCAACAAGGGAGCTAACTAACACATTTATTCTCAAATTAAGTTAATAGTGGTTATCGTTAATTACTATAATAAAAAATAGTTGTTATCAATTGTGGGTTTTAGCTGATTGAAAATGCACATTTAAAATGGGAATTATGTAATAATGTTTTGAATCGTGTTTATATCATTTTAAATATACTTTGTATACAAATCTCAATACATATTGGAAAAAAGAAATGGACGAATTAATCAATGAGAGACATTAATAAATAGTCTCACCTGAATAATACCTTAATGCAAGAAGGTCCTTTCATTTGTTTTACTCAGTTCTTATGCTTGTGCTCTTTGGAGTGTATGTGGACTTTTCTGCCTTTCTTGTGAAACCCAGGTTAACCATGGTTAAGAAACACTTCCATTTTCTTTTTTAAATAACATATCTCTAAAAGTATTTAAGTTGATTTAAAGCTTATATTTATGCAAAAGTAAGATATTTCACAGTTTGTTATCGCAATATCTACAAAAGAAGAGGCGATAAAGTACCCAAATTCCAACTGAAAGGACCTACATACTGTTTGGAATACATCGGATATAAACTAATAAGGGAGACATTTTCCATTTTACCAATGTTCCCTTATTTCGTCTGGTCTTGCTTTAAACATTTTACGAACACAAATATGCTTATCATAACAAGGTCCGACTATTTCCGATTGTTGTGACAGGAGTTCCAGGACAAATATTTAAAAAAGCTCAGTTGTAAGAGTAAATAAGCCTTTCTTGACATAATCGTTTTAAATCGTTCTAGACGGAACTGTATTAATTTTTCCCCAAAAAACAACAACAAACAAACAACAAAAAACAAAACAAAAACAACAACAAAGGGATGGGATGGGATTTGCGGGCATTTTGCCGATACTGTGCAGCAACATTTCTATCATTATAGCACAGGGGCACTTATAATACACGTATGCCATATAATTTTTCTAATATTGCAGACCCCCACGTTTGCAAATATGTAAAGAGATCAATTGTTGGAGTAAAAGGTTTTCTTTCAAATTTAGACCCAAACCCATGCTGTGAAAATGATTAAATGTACGTCGGCCAGCTTAAACACATGCCCTGTGACGCCTGGCTTTGACACTTTAAAGACATATGTAAAGAATTTTATTTTATGTGCATGAGTTTTTTGATGTCTTAGTTATTAAAAAAGTATTATCTCGCGATATTGTTATAACTGTATTGTTAAAAAAGATTGTGTACATCGACAACAAAGATGCAAATATATAGAATAAATATTGTTTATATACAAAAAGAACTGTAGTTAAATTAAAAACAAATCGCCACTCTTGTATTTCTATGTTTCATGCATTGTTTATTATTGTTTGCTTTATTTTAACGAAGAACTGTCACAAATTCAAGTTGGAAAATAAAAGCATTCACTATTTTAACCTTTTTTTACAACGCATTTTTTTCTGTTAAGAGTTCTCATTGTATCGTTTCTTGTTTCACCCTTTAAAGAATTCTCATTTTAAGAAGAGGGTTTATTATCCCAAACATGAAAAAACACAACAACAACAACACACATACAAACAACAATGATAGCGACTGCAGTTAGGGACCACCACCACCTTCACAAACACCATCACAACAACGATAACAACAAAAATAAATGAACCAAAATTATCAGCACAACTAATATTACATTCATAATACTGCTTACTTTGTTTTATGCATATTCATTCTTACATTTCAAATGTTTCTCTTTATTGTTATTTTAGTTTGAACGTCACAGGTGTTGGTCCACGCGCATGCGTCGCCGCAAAGTTCAGCAATGAAATCCTTGCAATGGTGTTAGTGACGTCACTACAGAACATGTCGGTACTTCCGTGTGACAGTCAAAAACTTCCGCCGTGTGACCCGAGAAAGTTTCTTCCCGGGGTTGTCACACGGGCACCGGACTTCGAGTGCCAATTCAGGAACCAGCTGGTCCGAGGACAGTTTCCTAGGAATGTCCTTAAAAACAACTGATGAGGCATCTTTTCGTATTCCTGGGTAAAAAGGCCATGCATGGTAAAAGAATCCTTTTGTCATAAAACGAGCTAGGGAATAGAAATTTGTGTGTGTGCAAAGAACCATTTTTTACAAATACCCCACTCCGTGACACACAATGTTTGAAAACAGTGGCAATGAAATGTGTTATAAATATTAAAGACAAAAAATACACATTCGAATTGCCATAACGGCTAATTTTGGTTCATACGGGAATATTAATATTGCATTCCCCGAATGAAATTTTTTGTCCGGTGTTATCTTACGACTACGGACTGCAAGTGCCAGTTCAGGAATCAACTGGTTCGTTGAGAAGTTCATAAAAAGGTCATAAAACTGATAATGTTTCCTGTGTAAAACTAGTAGATTCTTGATAAAAAACTTTATCGCGAAACAAGACAATTAAGGAAAATCTACTTAATGTGATAAAGCATTGAGTGTGTGTGTGTGTGTGTGTGTGTGTGTGTGTGTGTGTGTGAGTGTGTGTTAACATGCTGATTATTGATGTACATATAAAATCGCAACCGGGAAAGTTGTGCCGTTTTAAAGCTGGTATCCGATTGACTTATATCAAAAGCATGAAACATGATTTTATGGTTTCTGGGAATTCAGGCACAGTTTCTGCATAAACGTATACTTAAATCTAAGTATATGCGAGTTTGAGCACTACCTATAGGCCTATAGATAGTTTCCATGTGATTTCATAGGCACTGATAAGACAGTTTAAGGCAGCCATCTTTGAAGGCAGAAGCTAATGCAGGCCGAAATCTGGAAATATGTGCTGTATTAAACTTACCACTGTGTTTTTATTTTTCAGTCTATTTTACTAAATTTTATATCAAATTTAACAGCTTTTATGAAGTATTTTAAATCTCAAAACTATATTTCGATAGTTTAAAAGGTAAAAAAAAACAAAAAAAAAAAAAACTGCAACCAAACAAGATACTCTGCTCATTTCGTTTGTGGAGCCAATTATTCTATTTATTTCTCTATATTAATTCTGTGTGCATTTATCAATTTTAAAAATAATGTATTCTAAAAATATGAATTTCAAGAGCTTTCCAATGGTGTATGGCCTTTAATCCTTTAACCACAAATAAGGAAATTACAAGAAAATAAAATTTACGCTTCTATACAATTCATCTGAAAATCAATTGAAGTTGCCATCAAAGATGGCTGCCAAGATAGGGGATCTTTACTGATGTGAGAACTATATATTGTAAGACCTTGAAAATTGGGAAAAATATCACTTGAAACGTTCATTTTTTCCAAATCTTCAAATAAACCCGATGGTGAACTCTTATAAAAACAGATACCGACGTCAGCGCGGACTATCCGGATGACGATATAAGGCGATCTCAAAAGTTAGTTGTCATATGGTTTTATTAGCTTAAATATAGCTTTCTCTTGCTCAGGAAATATCCGCTTGCAATGCCAAGTAAGGATATTTTAATCTTAATTAGACTAAATTATGAGTTTATGCAGAAATTACGCATACATTTTCTGAAACCGTGAAAAAAATATTGTTACACGCATTTGACATATACAAACTGTCGGATACCACCTTTAAAATAAACTACGAAGAATTCCAAAAGTGCTTTAGAACAAAGTCGGGATTTGTGGAGATGTCCCAATATTGGACATCTATTTCGAAATGAAAAAAAAAATCATCCGAAGCATCTGGTCCGTAGCCAGTTCTCTAAGATTTTTTTCAAATATGGTATTTTTATTTTTCTTGGTAAAGTGAAGATTTTTTTCAAAAGAAACTTTAAAATGGAATATAAGAAATTCTGCATTCTGATTAAAATCATATCCTGAAAACCGCTCGGCTGTCAGGATCTGACGACGAGTCGATAAAACCTTCCCAACCTATCAGATTGTCGCCTACAAAAACGCAAATGTAAATGATGATCCGAAGCGTTCCGAACGTATCATTTTAATGCCTGCGCCCATTTGCAAAAAAAAAAAAAAATGTAAACATGGACACTCCGCGCAAGACTTATGTATGCGTTATCCCATTTGTTTCAATTCTTCTTGTCCATAATGCAATCAAGAATTTGCTTCTGAATTAGTTTTGTTAGCGAATTCCTATTTTTTTCAAACACGTTTGTAGTGCATCATCGATAGCGGCCATATTGCGACTCTTACCGGAAGCGTTCTCTGACTGGATTTTATAAAAATAGTAATCGGGGAAAACCACTCTTGTTTATAGACGGTATTTGCCGGCCGTCATCGTATCTTACATTTGGAAAGATCTGAATTTAGTGGGACTGGAAGTTTTGTTGTTTTTATGAAGTGACCTAATTTATGGCCGAGATATTTTGTATATACTGGTTTCAGAAATGCAATTTATGAGTGATTTTCCCGCGCATTTGTCACATCGATTGTGATGAAAGCTTATACTATTTCACCGTCAGTATTTGTCAATGTGTTTTACCTTTGTGTACATTTTCTTAACTGTCTTTTGTTTCATTTAAGGTATTTTTTTTACATTGTCGATTATTGTCCATTAATTATATTTTATGAATCATTAAATGAAATATTTATTGAAAACTAACAAAAAACAATGTACCTAGTAAACAGTACAAAAATATAACTCCAAAAATTTAACTTTAATCGAGTTACAATTGAGAAAATCGTTTATTTGTTTGTCATCATCATCATCATCATCATCATCATCATCATCATCATCATCATCATCATCATTATTATTATTATAATTATTATTATTATTATTTATTATAATTATTATCATTATTATTATTATTATTATTATTATTATTATTATTATTATTATTTCTATGGCATTTTTATTTTTATTCGTTTTATTTAAGTCTGTTGTACATGTATTAATTTTAAATTACCCATTATACATTTTTATACGCAGCCGTCGTTTTGTTGGTATATGCGGCTATAAAGACCATGCTAAATGTTTATATTTTTTAAATTTTTCTATGCATCGAGGAGTTTAAATCTATTGTTATTTGATTGAAGATGAGATTAATTTTAAAAGCAGTTCTTATTATTTTTTGTTGTTGAAGATTATTGCTTTTGCATGCTATGTAAATAAAATAAAGTGTATTTCAGATGAGTGTTCAGTATGTTTGCCCTTATTTTAAACGGCCGTGTATATTAAAAATAATTACAGTGAAATACAGAATGACACAAAAACTAACGAGATTTAATAACTTTTCAAGGGAGAAAACTCTGGATGTCAAGCGGAATCGAAAAATATGCAATAGTAACCGTTCTTGAGTAAAGTGTTTTTTTTTTTAATACATCGTAACGAACCATCACGCTCATATTAATGACGTCAAGCTATTTTTGTGACTTCAGATCCCAAAAAACAATCTCGTTAGCAACCGGTCCACTGCAGGTCAACTGAAGACTTATCTACATTAAAGGCTGTATCCGACAGTTTGGACCATTTTTCTCTCTCTAAAAACCAAATAATTCATTGTTATCTGAAAAAGGTCCTGCAAAATCCGAGCCACGCTGCAGAGATAGCTATTTTTAAACCCAGAAAACCACGTAACCACTTACTTTTGATATCACGTTATATAGCCATCCGGGTAATCAGCTCTGACGTCGATATCGATTTAAAACAGAGACCACTATCGAGCTTTTTATACAGTTAGAAAGAATACACAAAGTGATTTTTTCGCGATTAGTCCTGTTCTAACAATTCAGTTAGTGTTCAAAATCGTGTGTATTAAGAATAAGGCATGAGCTTATACAAAACTGATGTTTATATTCCCTAAAGCCGTGGTTCGATATTGTTATATGTATTTTATATAGGCAAACTGTCGGATACTAACTGGCATCCGACAGTTTGCCGATATCAAAACGCGTAATAATATCTTATCACTGCTTTGTGGAATTTATGCGTTATTTCTGCATAAAGTCTTACTTGAGGTTAAAGAAAGACACTTTTATACACTGTCAAACGGTACACGTCATGAGAAAAGTCGCTTTATTGCTCATTATTTGCAAATCTATAAATAAACACGAGTGATTTCTGCTAAAAAATGAAATTGACGTTCAGAGCGGATTACCCTGACGTGATTTAAAAGTAAGTTGCCACGTGGTTTTCCTAGTTTAGAAATGGCTGTCTCTGCAGCGTGGTTCAGACAGGAAATACCTGTTTGCAATGACGAGTGAGGATATATAATTTTCTGTGTTTGAGGAACGAATTAAAAGAAAATTATTTTCCCTTGTTTGTAATGAATAAACCGCCAGGTGGCGTTTTAAGTTGGCGGCAAGGCACGGGGTTTTCGTGTTGAAAGCAGTAAAGTTGTCATTCAGCTTTGGGTAACCGAACAGTAGACATCGATAATTTTAGTATCTGTTCAGCTTATTATGAATGTACAATTTCAAAATAATTACATACATTATGCGTAATCATGTTATGTTTTATGTTTAAGAGTATATGCCGCATTATCAGTGATAAAGAGATAACATCAACAGAGATAAACAGATAAAGTGCTACATCTAACGATTTCCAAATTAAATGTTGAAATGGTATTTAGAGTTCGTATTGTTTGTTTGTTGAAGGTTTCGTAATGGCAATCAGGGAATTATGTTTTACTGTTTACACAGATTTGGGTCATATATGAACAGCATTTTGTAGAATCATTGCAGGTAAAATGAGGTGATATCCACAAGTCCTTCGCCCAGAACGGCACAAAAATCCACGAGAGGCCAAGCAGTTGTGATATATATATATATATATACAATCTGACTTATCTAAAACTATATATAGCAAAGCCTATTTTGTCGTCAAATTAACAGTACGTAAAACTCAACAATAATGCATCAAAAATATTTACCCCTGCAATAAAAATCTATACAAAATAGCAGAATACGTGATTCGTACCGGGCGTCTTCGAAGACAGCGCCTTTCGACTCGCCACCGGTACAAATTTAACATTGCCTCCGTATATAAAAATGTTCGTTTGACTTTTTCGGAAGCCCTCTGTCGATGAAAAAAAAAAACTGTCCAAGAAATCAATTAACTTTTATTAATTACTGACACAGCAAATGTTATCGTGAAAAAGAAATAAAAGCTTAATGAAGACCAGTGTTAATGACGTTCAAAATTATATAAAGACATATAGTTTAAATAAACTTTAACGTAGCAGTTACGGTTGTACAAGATTTCCTTTCAATTTTCCTTTCTTTGTCACAGGAGGCAGCATACTGCTAAGCAGAGTTATCGTTCGTTATTCTCATAATGAACCGACGGTGTAAGAGAGTAAAGAGACAACTGACAGAAGGGAGCTCTTTATTTTACGCGCACTAACATCTAGTTTTCTACGGGCATTTACCATTTTCTTTTAAATATATTATAATATATTACAATATAAATATTTACCCTGTAGATAGGTATTTTCATAATTTCAATATTTTCATCTTATGGTTAATCAGTTTATTATTACAATACGCCCATATCCTGCAATATCACTCATCTTTACTTTTGTTAAACATTTATGAGATTATGAGCATATAGCCGCCCAAAGATTTCTCAACAGTGAGATAATATATACAGCCGAACCTCGCTTATTCAAAACTTTCGTTGTCTGAAGCCGAGGCATTATTCAAATTCATTGCTCGGTCCCGATTTTTTCCCAATATAATTTAATGTAAAAACACCCGATTATTCAGTGGCATTAATTAAAGTTTCGGCATTATTCGAAGTTAGTTTTGGTCCCCAACGTACAGTTTAAATGTATTTTGACTCCGGAAAAATATCCACAAGTCATCATTTGCTCTAAATTAGCTGACATGTTAAGGTAATTTTAAAGCGACTCAAAGCGACTTGTTTGGAAAAATGTCTTCAAATTTTATTTCTTTTATATTGTACCGAAAGCCTGTAAAAATATTAGATTACTGATAATACATATAACAAGAAAAAAGCATAATAGATTTTGATAAAGATGTAAGAAATCTCCGATAGGGCGAAGTGTTAGTAACGCTTTTTCGGCCAGTTGTTCTATTTTTAGACCGAACTCTTTTGTATGGGAACTCCGATTCCATTTTGACCAATGCGCAGCAAAGTGGAGTTGAGTACACGGATCGTCAGAAGAAAACAGATAGAGAAGAGATGTCAATCTGAAGTGGCATAAAATGTTTTATCATACACAAAGCAACATGGAAGAAGTAATTAGCCGATGTAAAGTAATCTCAAGTTGGCCGCCTTAACTACATTGCCTGCGGAAGTCGCTTTACAGACTCTACAGATTCTGATCAACTGGTAAGTGTACAAGTGTAGGAATAGGTTTTTTTTATTTCAAAATGGCCACGGTGTTAACAAATATTTGATCAATAAAACGATAAAAAATCAACATTAGTTTGGCGTTGGGATTGTTAGTGAATTGCGCTTTGTTAAAAGTTGTTATTGCGTCGGTCGACAACAGAAACACATAACGAGGTAAACAATGACAGCAGAATCCGTTTTGGTGGTCAGCTGCTGATCGAAACTTCTTAGCAGTCGCAATCTGCTTTAAATATTGATCGACCGAAAAAAAAAGCTCTTTAAAAGTACTGTGTGATCGAATATATATAATATATAACATAGATACAGGTAAAACAATACAATGAACATATCCTTACATATATATTGAATCCTTACATTTATATTGATAGTTTTCACAACAAATGGTAAGTTTAGGATAATGTTCCACTTTTTTTGTGAGTAAAAGGCGGTATCCGACAGTTGGGCCATTTTTTCTCTATCAAATAACCAAATAAGTCTTTGTTACTTGAAAAGGTCCTACAGAACGCTCATTGATGCCCTAGATTAGTGTGAAACATAAACCCCCATTCCTCACTGCAAACAGGTATTTCCTATCTGAGTCATGCTACAGAGATAGCTATTTTTATAAGAAACCCCGTAACAACTTTACTTTTGAGGTAACGTTATATCGTCATTCGGGTAAATCGCTCTTACGCAAATATCTATGTTTAGCAGAGATCAGTATCGTGCATACCTATTTAAAGATTTGAAAAGAATGAACTTTTAGAGTGTTTTTTTAGCGATTTGTACTGTCTTACAATATAGGTAGTGTTAAAAACCGTCTTTATTTCTACTAAATTGTATGCAGAAATTATGCACAAATTCTCCAAACAGTTGTAAGGTATTGTCACATTTGTTAGATATAGGCAAACTGTCGAATATCATCTTTGAACAATAACTTGTGTTAAAATTTACATTTATAAATAATTTCAGGATCAGAGGATAGTTGAGACGATGCAGCTGCGAAATAACGCTATCAAGGTATTTATCATGTTTTATCCCACAAATGGTCTACCTGCACATTGTCAGAAAAACACAATGAAAAAAAAAACAACAAAAAACAAAAAACAAAAAAAAAAAACAATGAACAAAACATCATGTTCATATACTGTTGTTGGACTATGACAATAATCAGAATTTATTTCTGGTTTAATTTTTATGTGTTTTTCAATTAGTAATTAGTAATTTTGTCTGCTGGCTTAGGTCGAAGTTAGGGCCTCTTACTATATATATATATCTAGTATATACTGCGATAAAGTTGAATGAATCATGATTCATACCCACCGCCACCACCAAATTTTTTGGTATCTGTCACTGATTCCAATATCAATATTTGAACATTTTAATGTTTTCTGTATCAAACCATAAGAATATTATCTCGGTAAACAATAAATTTCTATGTCCTTTTGAGAAATTTATGTATATAGTGTGTTACGACCGATGTCGCTATTTAAGATTTATTATGGCACGTTTACTAAACGACGAAATGGTGTAACAGAAAGAACAAGCCAGCAACAAACTAGTACAATAATGTTTTATTTTAATACACAATTAAATATATGGCGTAACAAAATAATAACAAATATATCAGACAAAATTTGAGAATGCAAAATAAATGTTAGCTTGCAGTTTGTCCCTTTAGGAGGTGTCCCTTTAATAGTCTATTGCATATTGAAGAATTAACTTATCCTATGTATAATAATAAAACAACATAACCGCCATCATATTGTCTTTGTTGGTGTATTTTATTATTTTTAAGCTACTTAGCCAGTTTTAGTAGGTTGATGACAAAGAACCAAATGCAAAGCTCGGATACAAACTGTAATTTTGGGCTTAAAATTGCTTAAAAAGTTTGAACATTGTTGCCACGCTATAATTTCTCACAACCTAAAGACAACATACACTTTTAAAGTTTTGACAAGAATTAAAATTAAGTTCCATTAAGCATCTTGGTTCAACAAAGTTTTCCTGTTTGGGAGAAAGATGTAAGTTAACACTGTGACCATGTCACTTTAAATATAGTTAAAAATATGGATGTACATATATGGAATATACAAGAGAGATGGGATTAAAGAAATAGTAGAAAATTTAAAGCACATATTGACAGAGGGGACAACAGAAAACTGAAGGAAAAAAATAATCACATATTTCAGTGTTAATGTACATTTGACAATTTGTACAATGTATACATGTAACTAAGATAAAAGAAAAAAAGAGCTGCAGATGTTGATGCTTTTAAAAAAAATAAATAAAGAATGGAACACTAACTTATTGGTCATTTTATCAAACATTTCCTTTTCACTGCAGGTAAAGAAGGGTGTCTATGGCTAAGTAGTTCACATGTTTTCTTAAGTTTTCCTTTCAGATTTTTCTCTGAAATATCATTGAGCTTGAAAGTCTTGTATATTTAAATCAGACATTTAACATAATACTGTAAGCTTGTAACTTCAAAACACTGCTAGTTGGACAATGATTTTAAAAATAATCAACAAATCAAGAAAAAGTTACTAATGCTGTTTTCTATAGTATCTGCATAATTATAATTATTTTATACAATTCAGAGCATTTAAAACGCTATCTAATAAATTAAGTGAAATAAAGTAATGAATTCTGGGAAACAATGTAACAAGTATAAAACAGTTCAACGCAAGTTATAGGTGGTACAGGAGTTTTAAGACCTTATTGATTTAAGAGTTCTTTTGGCAAGATCGGATAAGAATGCCATCAGGAGTATTATGAATATCCTCGTGGTCTCTTTAAATATCATTGATAACGTCCACCTGAGCTACGAAAATTAACTATTTTTGTTTTATTTTTGGGCAGCCCAGCCTTCCGTAAACTATGTATATGATAAGTATGTAAGGTTAGTATTAATATTGTCATTACCATGCAGTCTCTTGATGACCGTGATAGCCATAGAATGGAGCTTGTTGGGATTGGAGTGCCTCCATTTCCTGAAATATCAAAAAGTATTGTTATTACTTCATAATGGATGTGAATAGTCTCATTCATTGAAATGGTGAACAATGAAGAGGGGTCATTTTAGACAAGGGTGTATGTTACTATTTTTTCAATGTTCCCTCTTTAAAAGAAAATGGGGTTAAATGTGATATCAACGTTTTCCCCTTAAACAACAAAAAACAACAACAAATAAGAATGTTATCTAAAATGAATACATGAAATGATGTTTATTGACATCTTATATATATGTGAAAAAATAATTTGATATTATCATCCTGGTAATTTTATTCACGCTTTACACGACTAATTTTTGAGGTAGTGTTCAGAATCTAAAGCATGCGTTTATGCAAAGATTATGCCTAAATTCCCCAAAACAGTTGGAACATAATATGTATATAATATTATATATATATATATATATATATATATATATATATATATATATATATATATATATATATATATATATATATATATATATATATATATATATATATATATATATATATATATATATATATATATAATATACATATTATATACATACATATTAATATAATATATATAATATACATAATATTATTGTTACATGCACTTGATATTTAGCAAACTATTGATTATCTCTATTTATCACATAACCTACAGCGCGATCGTGAGGTAACACTCATGCGTTATTTTTGGTAACTCTTAGTTATCGTAGTGTGGCGTCATTATCGTAGTGTGACGTCATTAAGTATGTGTGGTGTATATGCCATTTCCCGATCACTTTGTTGTCGCCCTTTCAATGCATTTTGTTGGACAATTTCATTTTAATTAATAAAAAGATAACATTTTGGTCATGTTGTAAACGAATCTGTTCACTTTGTGTGGAAAATGGTCGAGTAAAGCCTGGAACTATCTTTTGTGCGGATGCTTCCAAACCGAATTACACATGTCCAGGCCGACTGTTCATACTATAAAAAGATTATGCATTGTAAACAAAAAAAAAAAAGCTGGTGTTTTGGTTATGTGATAAATAGAATCTAATATTCGTGTTCATTAGATACTGAAAATATTAAACCCGTTGTCTAAAATGATACGAAATTCGACAGAGCCTCGTTTTGTATCATTTCATCCAACTCGTTTAATATTTTCAGTATCTAATGAACACTCATATTGATCGTCTATTTGTACCATGTCACACCACTTCAGCATTTGAGAATACGCCACACATTTTGTCCAATGCACAATACAGGTACATTGTATAATTAAGTATATTTAATTTTAATTAACTTTTTGTGACTTTACTGACATTTCTGTAATAAACAATACAAACAATAAATTATAACACAATTATCTTCAAGAGTATATATATATATTGGTTATATATTGAAGCATTACGATACAAGCTGACAGGAAACATAGATATTGTAATCATTTTCATACATGTATATGCATGAAAGCCTTTTGAAACATAATGTACGTCATGTGATTTTAAGACAACATCTTGCAAGAACATAAAGAATGACAGATAAAAAAAACAACATAATGTACTTTTTACATTATTGTGGTTATTGTGGAATAAGTCAAATTACTAGGAAAACCCAGAATGATTTAGTCACGAATTAATGTCAGTAAGTTCCGTGACTGAACAAATGTGAATGCCTATAAAGTTTTTCGCAGTCATAATCTTTGAACATATTGCGTTTTTCGTGACGCAACAGACATTTTAAGTTAAATCAGCTTTTCTGCAACTGAAACCATCGTTCCTTGAGTACAAAACATAGCACAAACAAACTTTAAAGATTGAAGATAAGGCTGTTTGCATTTAAACTTTCCGAGCAATTCAGCCATTGCTGCCAAAACAAAGTGTAAGTTGCAGCTACCATTATGTCGTTGACTTCGGGATAATTTGATCCGCACTTTTAACTTTTTGCTTTGAACATTGTCGCGGTACTGAACTCACTCGTCAATTTTATCAGCATATGCTTATGACAAAAAGAAAATAAATAAATTACTATTTTCTTCTGTATATTATCACATTATTTTAATAATCGAAGTCTCGATGTCAGCCCAGGGATTCTTAACAATCGACAATACGGGAATTATGTACAAACCTATCCTCGCTCCTTATCGGAAAGGACGAAATTACGAGGAAATTAAACAAAGTATTTCAAAGTCATTGTTCACCATTTTTAGCTATGCAAAGGTCGTCAATATACTTTAATTTCTATTTTAAATTGCAAACAATGCAGTTAACCCATGACTAGTTTATTGTTTGCACAAAATATTGTTTTGGCGAGTATCTTGCCTATTGGACCTAAGAGGCTATTACGTGACTTTCCTCCGTGACAGTTTAACAATACAGAATATGTTACGACTAATAATGGTATGGCAAATCACATTGTCATGTGTATAAGGCGAATTGTTTTAAAGAAAACCTACAAAGTCAAGATTAAGCTGCAGTCTGGAAAAATGCTGACAGATAATAGTCTCATATCTATTTTTTTTTCTCTAAACCCGTAAGCTTGTAATAAATAGAAGATTTGCTCTTTTGCAGACTGAATCAATAGAAAACTATTGCAAATGGAATTTGGTATTTTCTAACTTTACTTCACTCACTTTGTAAGTTATATAGCAACTAAAAATATGAATATATTCGTTGAAATATTTTTAAAATACCATGTAGATCAATACACTGATAGAATGACCCTTCGCTATTCTGAGTGACCCCCAAACTTCTATGCTGTGGTTTATAAATGATCCCCATTAATTTGTAATTGGCAGTAGCACTGCCTGGCGACTTATACGTCTTACGAACGGAAAAGATAAATGTAAAGATGTTAAATGCAGTAGCCACTGTCTGTCTAACGAAACATGAAAACTAAATAATAATCTACGAACGAAAAGTTACAATTCTGTACATATCCCTCCACCAGATACTACTGAGGCGTGATCGTCCTGATAACGGAATTATCTGAGAAGTTCTAATATAAGTGTAGAAAACGTGTCCCTACAGAAGGTTAATAGATTGTTTAGCTGTTTTACATCTTTTCGTTTCGTGTGCAAATTGGTTGCAATAAATATACACCTTACCCCTACTAGGATAAGATATTAACTGCAGATTTTATCTTTGTGTGTTTTCATTATTTTGTAATGTGACAATGTGTACGCAGCTGCGTATTCAGCGTACAGTCAGCTACGCGCCTGCTAGATCTTTTCTTTTCTGTATAAATTGTAGAGCTGTGAGGCACAGAAATGTACAAGAACTTGCACTTGCAATGTTGCATCTGACGCTTGTGTCAACTGGCCATATTTGAAAATTGACATCAACTTTTTTCACGTGATGTGTCGCACTCGCTTGAAGAGTGCTATTTATAAGCGGGGGTTTTACGGATTCTGCTTCGATTCTCTTCATCAAGGTGCGATTATATGTTCAAAGCCGACGTGTTGAGCAAATATAGGTCTTTCAGAATTATATATAATTATTTTCCTCAATGTATAAGAAGGATTTGTAAACTGTATAGAAGATAGCATCAATATCATTGGTCATATGTTTTTCTTTTGAAATCGTCTTTTGTTAATTGTACTAATCGCGAAAAAACCCTCTAAAAGTTTAGTCTTTCCAAATAAAAAAAAGATAAAAAAACAAACAACGTCAGGGGGGATTACCCGCATGACGATATAAAAGTAAGTTGTCACGTGGTTTTTAAGTTTAAAAATAGCAATCTCTGCAGCGTGGTTTGGATAGGAAACACCTGTTTGCAATGATGAGTGGGGATTTATCCTTGACTGTTTACAAAGATCTTTCGCATCAAGCAACAACATTTTGCAACACCTTTTCAGCTACTAACGAATTATTTAATTATTTGATTTGTTTTCTTTTGTTTTTGAAATGCATTCCAGCGACAATTTATGATCATTATAACAACGTCCAGCTTTTTGGTGAAGGGAGACCTCAGACACATATCTTGGTAGAACCACCGGCACACCGCAAGTCAACTGGAAGACCTTCTCACATTCATGGTGGTATCCGACCGTTTGTCCATATCTAATATATGTAACAATATCTGACCATTGTTTAGGGTATTTGTGCATAATGTTTGTAGAAACACATCATACTTTAGTCTAAGCTTTGACAATCTTCGAGAGTGTCTCAAGTTTACGGCATTAAAACTTTTTAATCAACACTTTTAAATGTTCATTCTTTTCAAATCTATAAAAAAGAACGATAGGGATTCCTGCTAAAAATAGACATCGACGTCACAACGAATTACGTGGATGAGCTAAAACATAACTGGTCACGGGGCTTTTTTTAGTTTAAAATTATCGAACCGTGCAGCGTGGCTCAGATAGGAAATACATGTTTGAAATGACGACTGTGACGTTATGGTTTACTTTTCAGACAGGTATACGACATTTATAAACAGCATTTTAAGAGATCTGTTCAGGTAACAATGGTTTACTATGATCTTTAATGAAAATATTTTTGGTCCAAACTGTTGGATACCACCTTTAAGTCCTTCGCCCCGAACGTCAGGAGTTCTAAATCGGTGACCCTACCGCTACGCCACGGACGTCCCATGGGTGGTTATTTGAGAAATACTGTCTGGACCAAACTGTCGATACCATCTTTACCTCCTGTAATATGTAAAACCCACGACACATTAGTATGAGGTCGAGCAAAATGTATCCATTTTAACTAACTAACTAACTAGCCAACCAACCAATCAACCAACTAACCAACAAACTAACCAACAAACTAACTAACCAACCAACCAACTAACCAACCAATCAAATACCCAAACCAACTAACTAACAAGTGTACAAGCTTACAAGTTTATTTGTACGCTTAGCACATATATACATGTGATATAAGGAACAAACATTGAAACAAATAAGATAATTGTATAATCCAGGCTGTGTAAGCGGGAATTAACATAGGGTTGATAGGAATAAATACTATCTCTTAAACATATTTCAACTACTGCTAATGAGGAGGTGTGTAAATGTAACTAAATAAGGAAAATATTAATTGAGGATGGCCGGGTGGTTTTTTTAGTTTTCTTAAGGACAATTTCAATAAATTTACATAAATATATCATGTTATCTAAGTTAATATCAGTCATAATCTTCTTGAAAATAAAAATGTTTGCAATATTTGTATGAACATGTGGGATAACCGTATTCCGTTCACAATTAAAGTAGGGACATTTAAGTATATAATGAAGCTCATCACCAATATCGTTCAGATTACAAAGATTACATTTTCTGTCATTGCGTTCCAGACTCCAACGGCCTTTGTTCAATTGGTAGATGAGTATTACATAGTCTAAAATGTACAATGGATTTAAGATATCTATCTGGTAAATCATTATAAATGAGTTCAAACTTGTGTTCTTGCTTGTAAATTCTATAGTTTAGACATGTTTGCGACTCATTAACAAGACTTGTCCAGTTCTGCAGATATTGGTTTTTAATGATGATTCTACCAAGGTTAAAAGGTGTTCTCTAACCAACTAACCAACAAACTAACCAACAAACTATTTAACTAACCAAACAACCAAAAAAACACACACAAACAAACAATCAACCAACCAATCAACCATCAATCAATCAACCAACAAATCAACCAACCAACCAATCAACCATCAAATATAAACAATCACCCAACCAATTAATCAATAATCAACCAACTAACCAATCAACAAACCAAACAACCAGCCAATCAACCAAGCAATCAACCAATCAATCAACCAAACAAATAAATAATAGACCAACATTTTCTAATGTTCCAACAGAAGCGACTACTTATGTACATCCGCAGATTATTGATTATTATGGTTCCGTAATTGTAATAAGCACTTGCGACACCATTTTGGTCTCCTACGTCCAAAAAGTCACATTTATGCTCAATTTAACACAAGTTAAACGTCCGGTTTTGGACTGGATGGTTATTCGGATTTAAAAAAATCCTTTTAAAGTAGATTTAGATATGTTTTGCTACTGTGGTTCGTTAGGGAAGAAATAATAACCTAGGACAAAACACGTTAAATAATTGTTTAGTTTGTTTATTGTTTTAGATGGGTTAACTTATCCGAAGTTTTCCTAAAGCAATCGTGACTGGTCGTGACATTCCATATCAAATACATGTAACAACATCTAACCGCTGCTTTGGGATATTTGAGCAAATTTTCTGCAGAAGCTTAAACTTTATTCTAAGACGATTTTAAACACTACCTCCACTCAATCGGAACTCCTCGGGTAATTCCGTCCTCGGGACAATCATCCCTCGGATGTATCTGGAGTAATGATACTTGCTCAAATCACGATCGTTTTGTTCGCCGGAAGTCGGAAGAATATCCCTAAAATGTAGTTCGCACAAAACATAAACACTGCCATCGTTTGACAGCTGCGTGTCTTGCTGCGCTGGGTAAATTAAAATCGGACGATTTAAGTTTGAAGCAGCCACAAAGTGAAGATTTACAGGCATCGTACTATAGTGAGCTGTCATCCGAGCTGCCATCTTTGTTTTGACGTCTGTCACAAAAGAAGTCCCATTTAGGGAAGTGGTCGAGGTAATCCGACAACCTACATACATCCGAGAGATGATTCGTGAATTATCCGAGGTGTTTCGATTGTACCTCCACTGCACGTCAGATTAGAAATTTTGCTAAAGAGCAGTGTTAGAGAAGACTACCCAGATGATGATATTACGTCATCTTACAAGAAGATGGTCACGTGGCTTACTTAGTTTAAAAATAGCCAACTGTGCAGAACGGCTCAAATAGGAAATAGATTATTTTTAATGACGAGTGTTGTGTTATGCTTCGCTTTTCACATATATATGTAGTGATGAGATCGGATGGGATTAGCCGGCATTTTTGCCGATACTGTGCAGCGACATTTCTATCATTATAGCACAGGGGCACTTATGAGGTGCCCAGGGACTGAACCCGGCCGGTCCATTATACTGACACCGACGAATCAGGCGTAATGCTGTCCTCTTAGCCCCGAGCATAAGGAGGGAAGCCACTACTACCAACTTTAAAGTCTTTGGTTTGACCCGGCCGGGGTTTGAACCCACGACCTCCCGATCCGCAAGCCGACACTCTACCACCTGAGCTATTGCGGCCGGTTATATATGTAGGACAATATGACATCAATACAAAACATTCGGTGAGATCTTTCAAAATAACAATAATGTATTTGGTTGTTGAAGGAAAAAATGGTTATATCAGTCGGATAACACATTTGTATAAATGTGATATTCAATGCAACATTAATTTGGACATCAACATGATCTTATTTGCTTGTCGAAAGTTGAAATCCTGCTTTTGGTATTTTCATTTCCTCCCTGTTGTTTCCTCGTATGGTTACTCAAAAAGAAATTTGTGGTAGTTTATTAATGTCATCTTATAAAGAACCATGTTGTTTTCCTTTAAAATAACATTTCTTCCTTGTTGATCAGTAGAATTTCTGAAACGTAACGTCGTCTTTTGTCCTTTCCATTTACTAAGCTATTTGCTCAATCGGAACTCCTCGGGTAATACCGTCCTCGGGACAATCATCCCTCGGATGTATCTGGTGCAATAATACTTACAGAAATCACGATCGTTTTGTTCGCCGGAAGTCAGAAGAATATGCCTAAAATTTAGTTCGCACAAAACATAAACAATGGCGTCGTTTGACAGTTGTGTATTTGCTGCGCTGGGTGAATTAAACTTGGATGATTTAAATTTGAAGCAGCCACAATTTGAAATTTTACAGGCATCGTACTGTAGTGAGCTGTCATCCGAGCTGTCATCTTTGTTTTGACGTCTGTTACAAAAGAAGTTCCATTTAGAGAAATGGCCGAGGTGATGCGACTACCTTAATACATCCAAAAGATGATTCGTGAATTATCCGAGGTGTTCCGATTGCTATCTGCCCTTGAGGTTAGACGCCACTAAATAAGTTTGTTATATATTCTATAGTAATTCGCGAAACTTTGGAAACAAATTGCACCATGACCAAGATATGATAGACCCCCATAACCATATATATAGGTGAAAAGAGCTATTTGTTGTCTATCAGAACGACCCAGAAATAAGTCAACTTCTGCAACTTGTAAGAAGGTCCTGCTTCATACAGTGCACATGCCATCAAATTGCCAGTCGGTAACCCTCAGATTTCAATGAAATATGTACTTCCGGTAAAGGTGGATCAGTCCATTATTGTGCATAGGAGTGTAACATTTTTGCTTGATTTTAATTTTACATGGTTTCAGCTTTCTTTTGATACCAAAAGGTTCAGATTACCTTCAAAATAGGAAATATGATGACAAATTATGGCAGCAGACTGTTATTAAAGAGAAAAAGTCCTTGTCACACATTCTACTTCCGGTCGGTATTTAGTGTAATCACCCATTGAGAACTCATCAAATGCGCATGCAAACTAACGCTGATTTCACTACCGGGACATGTATCCGGACACCGCATTTTTTTTAAAGAAATGATAGGGATAGTTGCATTTCTCTTCGACAGCGGACACTAACGCCTCACTCAAAATTCATTACAAGAAGGACTGTTATCTGTTTCAGAAGAAAATTGTCAATTTTACGACAATGAAAGCAATTTTTGGCTTTTCGTTAAGCGGACTGGGTCTTTTAACAAACGTCGTAGGCATTGCCTTGCCATTCTGGCGCTACTGGAGCAACGGTGGAAGAAGTGTGTATTTGGGACTTTGGTTATTATGTTCCAACAAGAAGCCTGGGAGGGTTATTGAATGTAGAGGAATCGAAAATTACTAACGGGATTATACTAGGTAAGATTAAAGTTTAAATCTCTATATATTTCTCTTATACGGTATTGCATCACCAACATTTGTGGCACACATTCTTAACCAGATAATTAACGGTCTTTACGAAATTTTGAACAAATGGTCATATAAAACTTCTGATTTTTTTTCCATATAGCAGTTGTGATAGTTGCAGTAGTAGTACCTGTGGTAATATGTAATAGTAGAAGTAGTACCAAATACTATGGCAATACGCGAGCTTTATGAAACGGGATCTAGATCGCAATTTGCGAACTCATATACGACTGTTCATGAAATGCATTTCTGAAGGGTAAAATAATCGGACACAAAATAATTTCAATTTGACTACACATACCCAGGTTATGTTTCATTGAAACATAATGGCTAGCATAAAGATGGAGCACACATTATAGCATCCGACTTGTGTTTATTTCCGGTTATATGACACAATAATAATTAGTTACCCATTGCTTAAAACTCATCCAACAATTCTTGAAGATAAAAAATCTTACGAACTTTTATGAAGCATAAAAACACGCCTCGACTGTTGGCTCCAGTTACGTCACAAAATTTCTATAATAAAAGCTGCAACAGCGTGATTCTAGAATACTACACACGCGTGGTAGGTAAAACAATTCATCTATTATGAATCCATAAAAGTATTAATTTGTAACGGATATGTATGCACTTTAAACATAATGAAATATAAAAAAAGCAATGTCGACAAAGTATATGTAAAGTCGTAGACCTTTTTTTCCAAGTAAAACTTATATATTATGCAACGTTTAGATTACATTTTTCCAACAAGTAAATATAATAACTACAAGGCAAAACTATTTGTAGCTTCTTGCATGCAAATACAAAAAAATGACATTTCATTTATGTTTTATTTAAAAAAATGTTTGTCGAAGGAAAGTACATGAGCCAACATCTAGCTTTTTAAGGGCTATTTGTATTTTGAAGAACGGAACGGAAGAAGTGATGGGGTACCAAACGGGGAATGTCAGATTCTACTTCCTTTTCTTATTTACCTATTCTATATTTTTGTTATTTGGTTTGGCTGGGCACTTTTTATTAACACCGTTATATAAGTATATATAAAACGGATCTGACATGAGATGAACTATAGCAACAGGCTAAAACTGGTGCTATGATTTATGTCTCAATAACTAATTTTGCGAACAAACGAGTAAGTAAATTAAGATTATCTCGTGAACTATATTTCGTGAATGCGACCTTTGTCTTGGCCAGCCATTCAGACGTATAAACTAATGGAAAGGTTCAAAGATTACTTGATTATTTTTTGATCTACATTCGAAGATTCATAAAGAGCTTGTTCCGTTCCGCAAATTACAGATGCCCTATGTGGATAACTGTATTTTGCGGAACAGAACGGAACAATAGCATGCAGAACAATTTATTTCATATTCACAACATAAATGTTAATAAGTAAACAACATTGCATTGCTATCGGTTTCAGTCCACCAACCCCTCCAAAAAGTTAGTTTTTATGGCGATGAGTTAAAGATAACTGTTATACTCTACTACGTGTTAGCCAGACTATTATAAAGCGCTGCTCCGTTCCGTGTGGGAAACTGTATTTTGCGCAACGAAACGGAACAACATTCAGAACTAATTATAAACACGAGAATAATTATGATAATAAGTAAATGTATTTTTTTTGTAATAAATAACATTTTACTTCAAAAATCTTATCTGGCATTTGGACGACGCATTATTAATGTTAATATATTATAAATTATTTCCTTGATAAAGTGTGCTTTAAGGAGTTCGTCCATAACGTTAAATCAACCGGTCGCAATAGCTCAAGTTGTCGAACGTCGGCTTGTGGATCGGGAGGTCGCGGGTTCAAACCCGGACCGGGTCAAACCAAAGCCCTTAAAGTTGGTAGCCCGACTTGTACAAATGTAGGTGTCAGCATAATGGACCGGCCGGGTTCAGTCCCTGGGTACCTCATAAGTACCTCTGCAATATTGATATCAATGTCGCTGCACAGTATCGGCAAAAATGTCAAATATGGAGAAACCGCAACTTGTTTTTACGATGTAACAGACAGAGCGCACAGTTCCATGCGCAGATTTCTTTCAATAACAGTTATTTTTACTCATTTCAAGTGATTAAAATCGGAAAATAAAAAACTGAAAAGTAGTTTATATAAAAAAAATATTTCAGTTGTCAAGGAACTTTATTACTAAGCTCGCCAGAGAGTCGCAAATATTCGTGATCGCTTTCAATTTCTCTTCTGTTGCATGAAATCTCATGTCAGATCCATTTTATATGTACTCATATAAGGGAGTTTATAAAAAGTGCCCAGACAAACCAAATAACAAAAATATAGAAGAAGTAGAATCTGACATTCCCCGTTAGGTACCCCATTACTTGTTCCGTTCCGTTCCGCAAAATACTAATAGTCATTTTAAGGTAAGTTCAAATACAGCAATTTAGCATTCCTAGCTTCCTTTATGAGGTTGCTGTTTTGTGCCTCCAATTCCATTAATCTTCTTTTTAATTCCATCAGGTCCATCATGATGTAGTAGTTGTGATCGTGTAACTGATTATTTGAGAAAGAAATGTCAATTCATTAAACATATACATATACTGATTTATTAAGTTCAAAATCTTATATTAAAATATTCAACTTGTATAAGTATTGGCTACCAGGGTTTATTAATGAGTCTACTTCTTTTTATCGTTTACTGTATGAATTCAAGTACACATAAAACAGAAAGCAAACGACCATGTATGTAATTCAAAGGTCTTCTTCAATCTATGTTAGAGTTTAACTGTTCAAGCTTTTAAAATATCTTAACTTACAAATAACAAATACCCGTTTTTGACATCAGAATGTTAATATTTAAATGGCTCCATGCATGACTTTGTATTGGTCCAAGTAGTCCTCTTAACAAGTACTGCTGGCTTTTAAGACACACAAGTATAAATTAATTAACTTGGGTTAATATATTTCCTAATTTATTTGTAAATTAAGTTATAAAAGGAATAGAGTAAGTGGGTCAAACAAAGTTGTGTCAACAAATTGTTAACAAGAAATGTTCATCTCTGCATTCACCATCTGGAGCAGATTGCTTGGGGTTCTAGTATTGTAATGCAGCAGCTGTAACAGCATGTGCTCGAGTCAAAGTCGGGTTGAACTCTTTCAGGTGTGTGCATCTTCCAACTGACATGCAGTGAGACAGTGGTTTTACCCTTAACTTTGTCTTCGTTTTTCCTCCAGTAATATTAGCTTGACGACTCTAAATAACGACCATAAATATATCGCTTTGACACATATGAAACATTTAAGTACAAAGCACCAACCTGCAAATGCTTTGGAATGTTTAAACTATTTGGAATAACACCATCCCGTAGCTGGGCCCTCATCATTGGCCAGTTAACCATGTCTGAATCAGAGGGTTTCGTACGGGGCATGGCATGAAATGGCAACTCGGCTCACAGTCTTGTCTGCAATTTCCTACCTGCAATTTCTTACCTATTCTTGATACAAAGTGGGTACATTTTTCTCGCATGGAAAAAAAATGAGCAATCAATAGCTCTGTAAACACAAACACTGATTCAGAAAAATACATATTTATAAAATTAAATAAAGTACATATTGATGAAAAATAATATGTTACACATGTAAGCTTAATCTGATACAAAGCTAGCATAAACTACAAAGTACTAATTAATAACCTTTATTTTATACAAATTCCTTAAGTATAAAGTAATTATCTCAAAATGTATATTACTGTTCTACAAAATGATGTAAAATGATTAATTGTTAGGTATTTAAGAAATCTTACACATTAAATCATTTACACAGCAAAAGTTTGTGTCAAAAAGCAAAAGTTTGTGCCAACATAAAGACACACACACAAAAAAGGATCTTTCTTTGGCTCAGTTAAGGCAGTCGATGTTGTCTTTAAATCGATCATTAAAAACACAAACCTAAAACAATAATACGTACTTGTAAAATGATACGCTCTTCTCTGCAGAAACTTTGTTTCTGTAGTGATAGCAGCCGAATGCAAAGCATTGGCTCATTAGATGGAATGGAAAAGTTTTCGCATTGTCTTCCACTGACTTGTCAACATTATCACGACAAATGTGGCTGGCAGTGCGCACAAGGAAAATAACGTGACATCCGATCCATAATGTAGATCAAAGGTCCTAAATATCGGACAAATTTACATCCAAATGATCAGTTAATCCCCTAATTAGCCTGGACCGCCCATGTAGGTGTTTTCATAACCCGAAGATTAGGGCAATAAAACCCCAGGTGCAGACATTAGCCGGCATGTGGCTACAAGTGCGTATTTTTTATCACCACATTTACCTCTTCAATCACTATTTTACATCAAACTTTACATGCATGCGGCTAGTATTTTTATTTGGACATAACCGTGACACGTAAATACAATCAAGTTAGTTAAGTTAGGTTGAAGGTCATATCCTTAGTTACTAGATCTATATGATGCAATCATCTTTCCTTTATGAGTATAAATACAATTTAAAATCAAGTCGTTTATCATATTTCAAGTATATCGTTTCAAGATATATCAGACATACGCACAGGCTGGCAATATTATATGTACTTTTACTACAATCACGGCCCGATTTCGTTATGAAACGCAAAAAGACAGTTATAAATGTAACTATGTCAAAACGAAGTTTAATTGTTTTGGAAAAAATCTTATAATCGTGTAATCTAACATAGTTGAACAATAATGAACAATAGCCAAACTCAGTTAAATGTTGTATTTTCAATAAATGCCTTTGGTAAAGGAAATTAAGTTCGGAAATGCCTTATTTCTGATCCCATAATTTCAATTATGTTATATTTGTGTTTATCATACAAAGTACTTTAAGAATTTTATTTAATCTACCATAAATTAAGACATAGGACAGAACACAAAACAAACACAATTTTATATTTTATTAAATGCTCCAATCTGGTAGATTTAAGACTCACGTCCTCTCTAGCTGGGGATCATATCGTCTCACAAAAGCGGTCCATGTCGTCTCGCAATCGAGGTTCATACCGTCCTTGTACCCGCAAAGTTAGTGCCGGTTTGCTGTCAAGAACGAATTCATCTTTCTTCCCTGATGCCTGCTAACCAACACTGCTTTTGAAGTTTAGTAGTTTGTTCACTTAGGCATGTGTACACCGTCATTTAGATGCTCTGCAGTAATTGGGTCGCCGAGAAGGGCAATCCTATATCTATAATTGGTTTTGGAAATGCCTATGCGGTGACGTCACAGCTTTTAAGAAGCCATCGTATTTTCTTAAACGAAATTTATTATTCTATTTCAGCAGTTAAAGTTCACATTGCTAAGTTTATACTAAGGTGTTATGTTTCTTATGATGTGTCTAAAGAATACTACATAAACAAAAATAAACGCAGGAACTATGAAAAAGTAACTAGTAAACTTTTACGCATATCGATTGTCAAATGATCATTTTCAAATTGCAGGGCTGCGCTAATTCGACAACGATCTCTTCAGTGCCATATTCATGGTTTTGCACTTCTTCATATAAAAGATTTATTGTTTTCTTTTTTAATAATTAATAATCGAAATTGTGGTCTTTTTTACACCCAACACAAAACTTTTTGGGCAAATCATGCAATAACAGCTAGATGAATAGTACAACTATGAGTGCTATGTTGGTTTAGATTTAGACGGCACTAATTATCAAACACATTTGCTCAAATACTTTCATAAACATATGTGTAAAATGTGTAATATCTGTTTGTTATTTAAGATTTGTTACGATTTACACTGCATAGTTTTACTTTTGTATAAAAGAATAATATTTTTCGAGACATTTTGCGAAGAAATAAATATGTCATATTATTCAAATAAATCATTAATAAATCATTTCTTCGAATAAAAGATTGATTTGTTTTTATCAGTCATCGCAGTGTTTTTCAAAACCCAACAGACACATATTAGTCACGTGTTTGGTTTATATTTTGATAGACTGCACCAATTGTCAAACACATTTTCTTGAACACTTTGATAGATATATTTGCAAAATTTGCTCGGTATTCAAGGTTCTTTAAGATTTAAACCTGATTTTACATTTGTATTTAAGAATATTTTTTGTAGAGACATATTGCGAAGAAATAAATAGGTCATATTAATTCAATGCTTTTGTTGCGTGTTATAAAGTTTGTTCGGGCTATGGCGGATGTTGGTGACTTCCCATCATTTCATACCACGATTATTTGTGTCGAAACATCACACGGCATTAGTTGAGGATGTGTTATTTATAGATGTTGTTTTGTTGTCTTAGACATTAAAACGTGCCATTCGCACTTAAAATTGACTCAGTTAACAACATAAGCTTTGTTTATATATTTTTTTCCGGCGACTTTGATGCTCTTTATCAACTTTTTCTTGTAAGCGTAATTATTTTAGGTGACATTATTGGCTCCAAGTGACGTCCCCTAAAGTGGAAATTCCAAAATCAAGGGATGTAACGCGTAATTTGGTAAGGGATGTAGCCTAGTTTCGGTAAAGGCCTTTTGTTGAAGCTCAACATGCTCTTCCAAAAGAATTGATATATTTAATATTTTCGATGAGACGAAAACATTTTTGTTTATAGGAAACTTATGCTACGCATGAGTTAGAGAAGATGGCGCAAAATAGAATAGACGTGTCATTAAGGTCCTGGCGAATCTAATGCAAAAGGGCCCGCAACTTTATTTAAAAAAAGACAGTTAATCCTTAATCCGAAAGGGATAAAATGTTTTTAGCAAATTGTATGCCACAAATAATGACACGCCATATTTTTTATCACCCTTTATGAAATGATTGATAGTTTTGATACCTAAGGTGCATAAATTATTAGTTTTAATTAAGTACTCATTATAGAAACTAGAATTATAAACCTATAAAACGATGAACAACAATGTACGATCAAAAACTGTTATAATAAAATAGATGTTTAAAGGAATCTTGTTAGATATATTCAGAGAATTAAATGAACAAAGAACTATATATGGAAACAAAAACAAAAAACTCAGCAAGGGCGACTAGATGTCTTTTTATTAACATAAAAATAGCTAATCATGAAAAAGGCTTATAGAAATTCAAATGTAAAATGCATTAATAAAATTGCTAATGAGATTATTTTGCAATATTATTTATCTATAAATGATTTGAATACGGTTTGATTATAGATAAAATAAATATAAAAGTGATGAACGTTTTCTGCAACTAGTGATTGTGAAAATCCGAGGGACTACAATATGCTATGCAAGAAAAAAACGGGGAAAATAATAAAAAGCATTTATTAACATCAGAAATTATTGATATTGAAGGAGATTTATTTGAGGCAAAAAGCAAAAATGAAACAGCCAGAAATAAAAAATAAATAATTAAAGACTTTTCAAGAGAGTTAAGGCCCAATGGATAGAAGCAGGAGAGAAAAATACAAACGTCTTGTGCAATTTAGAAAAAAAAGAATATAAAAACAATAATATACATGTTATCTAAATGTACTCATTAACAGAGCGACAGACGATTTTTGACATTTTCTTGTGTGAAACATACATCATGTGATGAAGTTGAATTAAATTTGAAAAACATTAAACATTACAAAAGTCCTGGCTTTGAAGGGTCTTATAAAACAAAAACAAAATTGTTTAAAGTGTTCTTGGGATTAATAGGTCATGTTATAATAAGGGCTCTTAATCAGGCAATTTTGAGAAAAAACAACAACAACAACCCCTTTCCAGGTACACATTGGGATAAAGTGCTTATATTTCAAAATAAAATAAAGAAAGAACAATATTTACAAATGGTCACCACTCACTTTACTGAATAGTTTATAGTAAATTGCCTGTGGTACAATAGTTAATAGACTGAAAACAGTGTAAGATAATTGTTTAATAAAGGGGCGATATTTTGAATACAACTCATGGCTACTATTTGACATAATGCAATATATGTTCGACTCTATTTCTTACGAAAAGTTCTTATACTTTAATTTTGATCATTTTTCTTAAAAACATGGTAAACTAATTTTGCATACTACCGAAGTAATAACACAATTAAATTGATTTTCATCAGATTCTTTTAGAGTCTGCCGAGTCTGAACCCATTCAACAATAGAATAGAAGAAAGCTTTCCCCATTAGGAAAAATATATAAATAAAATCCGTTTCCTCCTATATGTACACATCTATTTAAAAGCCTTCATATTCAAATTTAATTTACAATTTTAAACTTATATGGACCCATTGGTTGTCTGTTTTTAAGAAAATTGTTATTTATCTTTTAATTAGTCTTCCTTTTAAAAAAAATACCTCCCCATTTCCCTCATTTTTAAAGATAATTTAATTTGTATCTTATTTGACAATGATTTATGCTATGTTAATGCATCATTGTTACCTTATATGCAAATATGCAACACACATAAAATGCTTAAAATGTCTTGCACACAATGTTTCCTTTGTTTACTTCATTGCCTTGATACATAACTAAAACATTGTCCAGTTTAGATTGGGAACGCCCTCTACGCTTGCAGACTTATAATGAGGAAATACAGAACTGGTTAAAAAGGTTTGTCCCATTAACCGTCAGGGACGATGCCGTCTGCCTCATAAGTGGTTAAGAGTAATGCCTTCTGTCGCATGAACGGTATGTCTCGATGACATCGTACGTGGGTTTGAAGTTCACAACTTACCCAAACATAGATTGTCTTTCTTTCATGTTTTCATTTTTGCAACCATTCATGTGAATAATGAAAATGGCCAGTTGTACTACAGACCTTTGGAAACCAGTTTGACAATCACTCAAGATATGTTGTTGGATCATTATTATATGTTTTAAATAATGTTTAAGCCAATCACTGCACATGATGATGGGATTCAATGTTGGATCATCATCATTTGTAAGTACCTTTCATTTTCTTTCTGTTTAATGATCATTGGGCATATCTATATCCATCGGTATTGCTTTATTTCGCATCGCACCTGCCTCATTGTGCCAAGAATTTTCCATAAGTCACTTAGGCATTTGTTTTTTGCGGAACTCCAATAATCTAGTTTGCGTGTCGTATCAGTATTTCGTACAGACTTTTCTTCACACCGCTTCCACTGACGTTCATTTAAACACATTTCTTTGCAAAGATAGGATAACGGATCTAACTATGGCTTATTAAATATTTTATTTGCTCCTGTATTGAAACATCATCTTCGGATGTATGTGTGGAAGTCGGCATGTTCTTACCCTGCGTGCTTGAAAACAGAAGATAAAAAAGACACAAAGGCTCATTTCATTTTCAAGGAAAGTTTACCCAATTTGCATTTGTTGCTTCCGTCATAGATACGTATTTGAATCAATTTACTGTAGAACAACTGTGCCCTTCATTTGTGGGCGTTGTCGCTTGCTGAGTAACGAGAGCTGAATTTCGGAAGCACACAGGATTAACCCTGCATGACCTTGACTATTCGTGGTCAGTTATTCATACCTGGGAAGAAATAGTGAGTGTATTGGACAAGCATGTCAGTTATATCCAGACATGCTTCAAACGTTGACATTAATATTTTCATCTGTATAAACTAGAAGTTTATTATTTTGAGTAGTTCAGATATACATGTACATGCAATGCAGATTTATGAATGAATAATGCCGCGAATATCACCCATTGGCTATAAGAAAAGGTCGAAATGAGGAACGAACTGCTATTAGAACTTGTGTCGTTTGAATTGACCTTTCCGATAACTAAGTTGTCTGCCCTTGAGTACTCTCCAAATGCGCATGCGCACTTGTGCTGATTTAATTTCTGGGGCCTAAGAGGAAATTTTATCAGCGTGTATAACACAAACATCCAGCGACATGGAATGTTTATTAAAGAAGGAAACAAAACCGAAATCGAAATCTATTGCTGCATATGTATAGGTGTTTATCGGGGAAAGGTGGTTACAAACAGAACAGTTTCATTGCATCGATTTCTTCAAAACAAACGACTACAACGCATTTGGATTCAACGATGTCGGACTGTAATGAGAAGTTTTAACCAGATTATATACATATTTTTGTATATATATATATTTTTGTACTTTTACAAAAACTCTAGAATTAAGCGGCCGCCTTGAGTTGTTAAAGACGATATAGTTATATATATATATCCTTTTTACAAACAACTGGGAACATTTCAATGCTTTTAGACCAATCTGATCTTCGCCTTTTTCATATTTCGCTTCCATCCTGATTAACCACGCTTCGCCCAAAAGTGAATCACACTTCGCCCTAGCTCAATTACATGTCGCCTTCTTTTAGAAGTTTATGAGGTACGCTTTACTCCTAAATCTTAGATGTATCAAAAGTAAAAAATGTATACTTGTTAATTTATGTCTAATTATTTCATTTTGTCTTCATATACTGGAAATTATATTTTGAGCATTGTTGATATATTTTTTCTTATTTTAAACGTGTCGTGACCAAGGAAAAAATCTTAACATGAATAAAAATATACGAATTTTATGAATTAAATGCAACCTTGCTTCATATAAAAATGTGTTAAAATAAACAAGTTATAATCTAAATCAAATCAAATTTATAAAAAATACTGGAATGTTACACGTTTACATGAAATAACTAAAATATGCGTGATTTTCCTTTTATTATTTATAAAAAAAGAATTAAAGCGTATGTGAAGTTAATTAATTTTATGTGTAATGAAGCTCCGCTGTTACAAGCTTGTTACTGTTACTACTTATTGGTCTTTGGTTGCCCATAATTTAATGAGTTTTTCACACTCATGACAATTTGGAGTATGCAGTTATTTTATAGCTGCACAAAAAACAATAATGATATTTAATAGCGGTTTGCCTCCCGTAATTATTGTGATGATAGCACACGCACACTCGCTATTCTTGGTTGATAATTAGTCATTTGATAATGATCATTATAAGTTCCTTCACAATGTAACTTAACTAATCATCTATGTTACATGCTCTACTACATTGGAATATTGAATTTGTTATTCATTTTAAACTATGTTAGTGTGCACCTCCTTGTGATTTTTTAAAATGCTCGTCAAACAGATTTTCTCTATTCTCTAGACGCGATAGTAAATTGTGTTTGCTCTGATTTTAATACATAAAATGTAATATTAAAACTCCGTTACAAGAAACAATAAGTCTTAATTTATGCATTAATTCAAATGTCTTTCAAGAAGATTTACAATTTTGAAAAAAAAACTCAACAAAATTGAACAATTTAAGCATTGTTCTCATTCATGAATAAGGTTAAGAAAAAGGGCGAAGTGTGATCATCTTTCGCCAAACAGGGGCGAACAGTGAATCTCGCCCCCTTTCATTAGGGCGACGAAGAGTTATTTATTCATGTCCAAGGAGGTGAAATTCCGGAAGGGAGAATAAACCGTTCAGAGCCCTTCTTCGTCTTCTCGAGTTGGTCTCTCCTTTTCAAATCATATTTGTAAGTAATAGCTAGCCTGTGAGCGCCGATAATTCGCTCGATTAGCGCATTCAATCTACGACTGCTTAGTACTTGTTCAAATCTGTTAGTTTGAAATGGTCTAATTCTTTGTTGTTTGCAATATCTTGTAATGTACTTTGCGTTGCTTTGGTTTGTTTTAAGAACAATCACAGGATTTATGGCACAATCTTCCGGGATAAGGAATTTATCCGAGTTCAGTTTGATCGAATCGGGTGCTCCAGAATGGGAAATGTACAAGCGTGATTTCTTGGTGCATTTGGATGCGTTAGGTTTGCACGACAAGCCAGGCCGCAGGAAAGTTGGAGTACTACTCGCAAACATGGGTGGCGACTCAATCAAATCTATGACTCGTTCACCTGGAGAGAAAAGGAAAAAGGAAGTCCGGCGGAGGATAAATACGACTTGGACACAACGTTTGAGAAATTTGATGCACATTTCGGAGGTCACACATACAGAAACATTAAAAGAGTTCTTGAACACAAGAAGAGGCACATTGTCGATCATGGATTATAGCGTCGACTTGAAGCGTAAGGCAGAGTATTGCCAGTGCGGTGACCAGAAAGAAAGCTTAATATGTGACATGATTATCAATTGGTGATTTGGTGATTCAAAGTGTTTAGAGAAATTAATGGAAATATCAACAGCAGAGCTAACTTAAGAAAAGGTTGTCCAGATATGTAGGCAAGTAGAACTCATAGCTGCTTATCTAAAATCTTTAAAAGAAACAACACCAGACAACCGTGTTAACTTCCAAAATCATGTTAAAACATCCAATCAAACGGTAAACTGTGACTATTGCTGCAAATCACACAACAAGGGACGTTGTCCGGCATACAATATGTCCTGCAATATGTGCCAAAAAGGGGCATTACGCGGCATCAAAATTGTGTCGTGGTGTTCCACAGTATCAACAAAGGAGACGCAGATATCAAAATGAACACAGCAGCAGCCAAGGAAGGGATCAACCAAGAAAAAACAAAGTTTATCAAAATCAAAACAAAAGGAGGTATTCACGAAATGTTAACTACGTTAAAAACGAAAATGAAATGTGTGAATTGTTCGTGCAATGTTCACTAAAATATGTATTCAAAACAACAATTAATGGAGTAAACCGTGAAGAATGGAATGCAGATTTGAAAATTAGAGGCGAAATATTAACTGTAGAAATTGACAGTGGAGCGCGTTGTAATATTTTGGGTAGTCAAACAGCAAATACTTTTAAGAACACATATAAACTGAAATAATCTAAAACCGTAATAAAAGGCATTATCGGTGAGCCAATGAAAACGGTCGGTAGGATAGTGCTGCCATATAGTTACAATGGATCTACAACCCAAATTGAATTTCAAGTTTTGAATACGGAGCAAAATGTAAATTTGCTAGGCAGAGGCGACAGCATTCGGTTAGGTCTGATAGCAAGGGTGAACATAGCACAAGAAAACGAGCTTAAATGTGGTTGGAAATGAAATTGCTTGTTTGCCAGGAGAATGTGAACTTAAAATTGACAAGAATGCAAGTCCTGTTATTCATGCGCCCAGGCCAGTGCCAGCTGCAATTCGTGACCAGGTAAAGAAAGAACTTGACCACTTGCAGAGATGCAACATCATAGCACCAGTGCAGAACCCAACAGAATGGGTCAACAGCATAGTATGTGTGAGAAAGAAAAACGGTCGAGTCATATTTGCATTGATCCTAGAGATTTGAATAAAGCGATTCAGCGCAAACACTATCCAATGAATGAACTTGATGATTTGTCACAAGGGTACATGGAAGTAAATATTTCTCTACACTTGATGCCAACATGGGATACGACCAAGTAAAATTGACAGAAGAAGCTCATATGATACCACATTCAATACACCATTTCGTCGTTACAGATACTTACGTTTGCCAATGAGCCTGAAAAGTTCAGGCGAAGTTTTCCAGAGAGAGATGGTGAGGCATTTTGGTGTCATTGAAGGCATAGAAATTGTAATTGATGACATTTTGGTACATGAAAGAACCTTGGAAGAACTATCAATCTAAACCTGAACAAAGAAAAGCGTGTCTTTGGGGCAAATGAAGAGAATTATCTAGGTCACAGACTGACAGGGGATAGCCTAAAGCCAAATCCGAATCGAGTCGCGGCAATTGTGATGATGAAAGCACCAGAAAACCTCAGTGAGCTTGAAACAGTTCTCGGAATGCTAGCCTATGTTTCAAAGTTCATACCAAAACTTGAGCACTCTCAATGCGCCACTGAGAGAATGAAGAAAATTCGACATGGGAATGGAGGTCAGAGGCTGATCAGGCATTTAAAGATATAAAACTGACACTAGCCTCCTCACAAGTGTTAAAGTACTATGATGTGATGAAACCTGTGAAACTTTCAGTTGACGCCTCGTCCAAGGGCTTTGGTGCTGCCATTATACAAAAGGAGGGTATAGTAGCTTACGCGTCGAGAGCATTGTCTGAAACTGAACAAAGGTATGCTCAAATAGAAAAAGAAATTCTTGCAGTCGTGTTTGGATGCGAAAGGTTTCATTAGTTGATCTACGGAAAAGACAGTGAGGTAATTGAATCAGATCACAAACCACTAGAGACACTTATGCTTAAGCCAATTCACATGGCGCCGATTAGAATCCAGCGCATGATGCTGAAACTTCAACCATATGACATTAAACTTGTTTACGCCAGTGGAAAGAATATTTGACTGGCATATTGCTTAAGCAGAATGCCATTACCAGAAAGTGGTGACAAAACAATGGATGATGAACTGATGGTTTGCAACGTTGATACACTGTTATTCAGCAATCATGAATCAACAAGTGAAGATGATGAAATGAAAGCTCTAAAAAGGGTTATTATCGCGGGGTGGCCAGAAAACAAAGGAGACGTCCCAGACGAAGTATTACCATATTGGGATGAAGAGATAAACTGTCTGTGTACAACGGAATAGTATTCAGAGGAAAGCGGATATGTATTCCAACCAACCTAAAAGCAGAAACGTTGAAGACCATCCGCAATTCGCATCTTGGGATTGTACGTTGCAAACAGAGGGCACATAAACTTTGAACGTAAATTTTGCCCAGGGATGAATGGTCAGATTGAAGACATGATCACCAGATGTGGAGTATGCTTACGACACAAAAATAAGCAGCAAAAGGAACCCATGATCATCCAACCAATTCCAGATTTGCTATGGAGTAAAGTTTGGGCAGAATTGTTTGAACTGGAAGACACCAGTTATCTAATCATGGTCGATTACTACTCAAATTTCATATAGTTTCAACACTAAACAGAGACACAAGATCAAGTGTGGTGATTAAGAAAATGAAAGAGAACATAGCACGTTATGGCATCATGGACACTTTAATTACTGACAATGGTCCACAATTTACAAGTGCAGACTTTTATAAGTTTGTATAAGAATAAAAAAATTACCACGTAACATCATCACCGTTACACCAGCCAGCAACTGGTCTAGCTGAAAAAGCGGTCCAAACTGTCAAAAACATTTTCATTAAATGTACAGTAAAGGGGGAAGATGCGTACTTGAGATTGCTTGAATTGAGAAATACGCCGCGTGGAGATCTGGGATCACCAGCACAGCGCCTAACGGGAAGAAGAGCCAAATTCTTAATACCAATAGAAGCCAGTCTGAGAAAACGAAAAGTTTTAGAGCCCATGAAAGTCCAGCCCAATCTTCTGAAAGAAACACTGTACCAAAACATTTTTATGACAAAAACTCAAAAGTGAAGGATTGTATTAACCAGGATGATACTGTTCGGATTAACAGACCAGATGGGTGGAAACCATCAGAGTTGGTTGGAAAAGCGAACACTCCAAGATCGCGTGTGGTAAGAGCAGGGGATAGTGGTAGAGAATATCGCAGAAATGCCAAACACCTCATGAAAACCCGTGAAGAACCACACATAATCCATCCGAAACAGTCGCAGTCTTATTGTCCCGTCCCAGTGCCAAACCATGGTATCCAGTCGCCACAAGACCAGCGTGTTTCACCATCACTCAGCAGCAAGATTCCATCATCGCCAAACCGAGTCGATTCAGTGCTACCGCACACCGTTGACGACTACAAGATCAGGTCGAGCAGTGCATAAACCAAAATATCTGACTGACTTCGAACGCAAATTTCTAGTGATTGATAAAGTATGTTGCCATATTGAACTGGAAAGAATCAGTGTGTGTTAAATTAGTGATGGATAAAGTATTTACAACAAACGAAACTTTAAACCGTTTAAGCTCTTTGATGACTAACAGTATTTGACGGACACTATTTCTATAAAATTTTACTGTTCTAGTGAACATACAACATCTAAAAAGACAGTTCACCTTTAGGTTAAGAACACACCACTTTCATTATTTTCAAGTTCTGTTGACATTTTAGAAATCCAGATAAAATATCAAAATATAGACTATTATTTCCACTTGTTACCACTTTAACAATTATATATACGTTCTTGCTTACTTTGCTTCACAAGTTCTATTTGTTTGGTTGTCATAACATGGTCATGTATACAAGGGTATACATATACATCTAGTCTTCAGTGGCTCAGGTCACCTTAAGTATCTTTTATTTCTTTATGTTTTGCTAAAAAATCTTTATACATTTGGCATTTAATGTGATTGAAAATTGATGATACTGTGTCTACATCTTTTGAAGAAATTCACATTGACTTTACATGTACACTTTTAAATGCTAAAAACGCACACAAAAACGAAGGAGGATGTAATATATTGTCGTGTACTTTGCGTTGCTTTGGTATACTTTCAATGCTTAGTTATACAATAAAGGGACTTCCGGTTAACCAGCATTGCGTCCTTGTTGATATTCATTACATTATTTACACGCGCTTCGTTGATTTCTTTATCCTTTTTCGCCATATTTTTAATAAGTCCCTAGAGGTTCAGCGGCGAGTAGCCTCCTTTTGAAATCAAGGGAAGAAACCGAGATATCGGAAAGCCCAATAGTCTACTAGGCGTGGTACATTTGATTTACTACTGAATAACTTAAACTATAGTTTGCAAACTTGTAATCGCATAAAGGGTAAAACTTACACGGACAAAACAGCGCATCTGAGGGCATTGACTTAATATTAAAACGCATCAGACTCCTGCCGGTACATAGAGTTTTTTGTTGAATGGGTTCAGAACGCGATTGAGCATTATTCTCAATAGGCAAAATAGTTAACTTAAGAATACTTTATGAAAATACCCACCCACACGGAAGACAACTACAACATTTCTTTCATTTTGAAAAAGTGACAGCAGACCATTTGAGAAATACCATCCTTACCGAAATGAAATGCTCTAGTTTCTGTATATTCCCTGACAGTTTAGGATGCAGAGAGCAGATAAGAAAACATAAATACAGAGGAATAAGTAGCACTATGTACATAATTACCTTAAGTATATTTTTAAATGAATAAAAGCGAGGCTCTGTTATTTCCATGCTAATGGTCATTTTCAGCTGCAGTAGCAAAAATTTTACTCTCTCACTGTAAGATCTGATGACGTCCCGCAAATACCGTCTATAAACAAAAATGTTTTCCCCGATTACTTTTTTAATAACAGCCAATCAGAGAGCGTAATGCATAACGCTTTCGGCAAGAGTCGTAAAGTGGCCGCTATCGATGATGCAGTAGAAAAGTCACCCAGTTTAAGTTTGTTCTTCAACTACTTGTTAGTTAACTTTCGAACTGGTGATGTTACTGATGTTGAAACAAACATACCGCATACGACGCATCTGTCGTCAGTAACATACGTCTTGCGAGGCGTGTCCATGTTTACATTTCTTTGTAAATGGGCGCAGCCATTAAAATGAAACGTTCGGAGCACTTCGGATCATAATTTACTTTTACGATTTTGCAGGCGACAATCTGATTGGTTGGGAAAGTTTTTTTTTACTCGTCGTCAGATCCTGATAGCGGAGCGGTTTTCAGAATATGATTTTAATCAGATTGCATATTAGAAATCGTCAGATTGTGATTAAATTACAGAGCCAGACTTATATATAAATACGTCGTCGTCAATTTACAAAATGCATTTTACAATAATAATATGAAAATTGACTATATTTATATAAAATGATATAAAATATAAGGAGATGTTTAGGATTAATGCTCGTTAAGTAAGTTATGAATAAGACGTGCGTGGTAAACTTATAATTTAGTCATAAAGTTTGTTAAAACTAAAATGTGATATATGAACAAAGATTATATAAATACCGGGAATCATGCAAACATTGCTTCACAGCAAATGAATAATATATAAATGTATACATTAAACATATCAATAGAATCCTTATGAAACTAAAAAAAAAGAAATACCGACAAGCTAAACAAGACATATTTTATTATATTAAGAAGATGCCAGTTTTAATGAAAAATCAAAGAACACATATTTCAATAGTTTTTGACAATCGCTTGTCAAATATTCATAGGTTGACTGTCTAAAATTAATCATGCGGCTAGTCTTTCTTATAATTTTTTATGATCTTTGTAACATAAGAGAAGGAACCAATTACCCCATTTTATGGATATTTAAAGAAAAACTGTTCTACAATATATACAACATAAAATATTTACAAAATAAGTAAAATAGCTATATGGGTTAAATTGGATAGTGTCACCTTAAAATGTTCAGCATGATTTTTAAATACATGGAGGTTAACGTAATAGCTCTTCTGAAATAAGTCTTTTTAAAAGGCCAGATGTGTTTTATATGTATGTAGTATGTAACAACAACTTAAAAATAATAACAAATTGTCAATACATGAAGGATATCAACACTCTGTGCAAACTACCTACATGTTCGTATTTTGTTAATTCGTTAAGTTTTTTTTTGTTATATAGCTGCATCATACTTCAGATATTAAATACAATGTCTATCAGTGAATTAAACATTACTAATAATAAAATAGTGTTGGAATAACCGTAGCAACAATGATGTATTAAGTTATGTATGTTGTAACTAACGGCTGACTCGATCCACACACACGTATTGACAGGGTTAATATAATATCGGAATCGGAAAACACCCACACGTATGAACATACACATAAGACACGCTCACGCAAGCACACACGCACGCCACACACGTATATTTATGCATTCTTAAGTCAATATTATAGACGTACGTTCATTTCTAGAAATCTCTACTTGTCAGAATAAGGCGGAGTAAGCATGTTTTTAGACAAAAGTGACCGTTTTGGGCGGCGTCACTTGCGATAACGATCGTCAACGAAATTAAACAAACATAGGTGTGTTATTAGTTATCGATATATGCACGGTTAAACCGAGAGATGACTAAATGTCCGCATATCAAATCCAACTATTTACTGTGTTCCAATGTACTCTATACAATTATGGTCAAATGTCGTTCTTGCTGACGAGTTAAATATATAAATTAATATAACTTTGCTTAAACCGATACCCTAGTTAATGCAGAAAGGTAAACATACATAGTATTATTATAAATAGCAACAAATGATTACCATGTAAACGGACTGATATAGTCGCACGTGTGCTGGTACATTTTTCCGTCCCAGTTGTCTGGGTCAATTATCGATAATCTGCCCGGTAAAAAGCGCCCGACGTCAACAGCTAAATATGACCAAAAAGGCTGAAAGAAAATGCAAATAAAATAAAAGTTTGTATTCTTGCAAAGTTTTGATTAAATATCATATGAACAGATAATGTTATATCTTTTAACAGCAAATGTATTTCAGAACAAAGCCAAAACAACGGCCTCACTCTCAGCTGTCATTTTGCCTGCGAAAAATGCTTTGGCAAGACCCAGCTGCATCAAACATTTATTTCTCTCTCTCTCTCTCTCTCTCTCTCTCTCTCTCTCTCTCTCTCTCTCTCTCTCTCTCTCTCTCCAAGACTTTTTAGGAAAGTTAAATATCGGTTCTATATGCAGTTATAGTTGCCAGTGATATATATAGTGTCAAATAATTTACAACACGATCTGCTGTATAAGCTAGTTTTGTCAATAATGTTCAATAAATATGTTCACACGTATTGCGTAGAAAGTCGACGTTTCCAATCAACATTTTATTCCTGAAATTGGTAATGGTCTTTATACAATTTTTCGTATCTAGTGCTGTATAGTTTTGATGGCACCTCACCTATTTTTTGCCTAAGTCTCATTAGCATAGATGGGGATCTCAAGTTCATTGTACAGAGAACTGTGCACCATATCTTCTCGATTTAGCTGTTGGTATAGGATGGCTTGCTCTGCGGGCTGCGCGGGCTCTGCGGAAGGCTCTTGTTGGGTAACTGAAAAGATAAAAAGATTTTGTACAGCCTATTATTGTATGCATATCATATTTTAGGCAAGGGAAACAACCCCGAATTAAGAGATTTAAAAGCCTATTTAATCTTAATCAATATATAGCTATTATTTTATATGAATATGAACATGTTGCATAACCTGTGTGCCACTTGCTTCATATGACAGGTTTGTGTATACAAGATTTCAACGCAAATATTGATGTGTTTAGTGTGTTAACACTGCACTATACTGTCTGTCTTGAGTAATGCAGAATTGCATAAAATGCAAATAATCCCGTTCGCACAAGAACGAAGCCGCCCAGTCTCCCCGGTGAAGTGTTGTTTGACGTAACCGTTTTTTTTTATAAAAGGGTCGAAACGGGTAGCGCACTGTTATTAAAATAAGTGTTCCACTGACTTCGCAAAATTTACTATGACTTATGTGTTGTAAATTTGATTCGCTACTGAATAATTATTACCATTGTTTGCACACATGTAATCGCTTACAGACAAAAAAATTCACTGCCCACAAAGCTCTTAATAGCACTGTGATGAATAATTCCAGCTTAATAGAGTTTTAACATTGGTACGTTATTACAAGTATTGTTAGCAGTTAACTTCAATTTTAATGAATTCAATGATAAACTATTTATCTTGATGAGTTTATTTAGCATAAGTTACTAACTTCTATATAACTAACTTAAATATTTTGAGGAAATTAAAAAAAAAGAAACTGATCACTTACGTTAAAGGAATTAACATATTTACC
The DNA here is from genome assembly GCA_007844125.1 of Sinonovacula constricta. Lineage (NCBI taxonomy): Eukaryota > Metazoa > Mollusca > Bivalvia > Cardiida > Solecurtidae > Sinonovacula > Sinonovacula constricta. The sequence goes on from CM017560.1 coordinate 38,759,445, forward strand.
AAAGTATATTTAATTTTTGTGAAAAATAATCAAACAGGTAAAATGTTATTGATTTAATGAAAAAAAAGTTAAATGTATCTATAAACAATAAATACTTTTTGTGTTAATTAAATAGTTATTAACGCAACATCTTTCTTTGAATATATTATTTATTTAACTTACTTTCTTGGCGATGACGTTTCTTTCTGATACATACAAACATGACAGCAATGGTGGCGACTAGCAAAACCATTGCCGGAGCAACAATGGCTACAATCATCACATTCTGGACCCGACTTGTCGCCAGTGAATCTTTAGGTTACAAAGTTAAGAAAAACACAGTTAAATCACCTAAACAAAATTTACACATGAATTCGCACAAACATAACATTCTCAATCTCAGAAGTCAGAAAATATATCTACTGAAGTATGATAACTGACTCTTAAAGGTCCGTACATATATTTATTGAGGTATAGAAACTGACTCTTTTAAAGAACTTCAAGACTATTCGTTTTGGGAGAAACTTTAAGTCCGTGAGTCAGCAAGTTTAATACAATTAAAATAAACATATCATATAGAAACAGGAGCGGAAATATAACAGCGTGCACGACTATGTAAGGTTATGTTAAAAAATATGACAAGGTTCTATGAGTATTGCAACATATATTAAAATATGAAAATGCACAGAAAATGTGTTCATGCCAGTCAAATGTAAAGTTTATGTTAACATTGTAAGAGGAGTTAAACAAAATAGAACAAAACCAACAGCAGCCGCCTCGGAACGGTCATATGGTAAAGGGTCAACTAGAGTGCTTCACCCGGTTAAACAAAGCTTTAACCTTGCACTTCCCGAGGGGTTTCTCAAATGCGATCAGTGAAAGGCAAAAATAAGCTCTATTTGACATAATGCCGTCCAAGTGATGACAATTTCTTGCTGCTAAGTTATGGCGCCATTGAAAAGAAATATGTGACGTCATCAAAAATAATGTACACATATTTGGGTGAGGAGATTTATTCTATTAGGACAAAAGCACACAATTGATGATTGTAAAGGCATTTATTTGTTTATTTTTTTTTAAATAATAAAATGATTAGAGAAGTGTAAATAGGAAAATACACGTAACAATTTTACTAACTTATTACATTTAGTCGCAGCAAGTCTGTATATTTCCCACAAATCTAAGCTAGAAAGACCAATTTGAATAGTACTAACTCATAAGAGAAATATGCTTCAAGTTTTTGCATTGGTTGGTGAGATATAAGTTTGATGCAAGTATTAAAGTCGTGTTACAGTCGTATCAGGGCTACATCTCTTAGACAATCGAACATGGAACTTGAATATGAAGACATCTGTAGGAATGGTCAAAAGAAACACATATTTGAAATTCCATCTGAATATATTCTCTGATTAATGACATATTAGCTTTAAGCTCCTTGCTAAACAAACTACAACAAACAAAAGACATTCTAAGCAATGGCGCCGTATGACGTTTGCCGGTTGACCGTTCCAAGGCGGTAACTGATGGTTTTCTTTTTGTGTGTTATGTCTCGTCTTTGTGTTTTTAACAAATTTACATTTACCCTGTTTGCCTCTGTCTACAGGTAGATTAAATTTAATATCTGTGGAAATTTTGATAGGACCTTTCAAAGTAGACTTGTATTCAGCAATAATACTACATGCATTTGAGAATTGTTTTCTTTTTAAATGATGTTCTATTGCAGGTTGATCCGACTTTGCGGTTCTAAGTAATTTAAGTATTCTTATTTTAATAATTAGGATATGTTTTAAAATCCAATATGTCTAACCTGCTATATGGATGATTTTTGAATCTTAGGAATTAAAAGTAATTTAACTACCAGAAGGTAAAAAGTAAAGTAAGTATGTCTGATAGACTAGCTACTAAATAAGCCATGAAGTAACACGGGATTTTATAATGAAACTCACATTCATAGAGTATTTTCACTCTGTCCGAGCAGAGTGGGTGACTGAGAGTTTCATGTTGCAGGCAGCATGTGATCATTTGGTTGTTCCATACACGTTCCAAAGAGGTTAACCTAGCAACGCTTCGGTAACTCAGGTTGCTGCCAGAACCAACATACGACTCGTCCGTCTGATTGACAGTTATTTTGTTCTCTCCCAGTTTATAATAGAGCTTTGAAGGAGGTCGGCTGTTGTCTGACAGACAGGAAATATTGGATGAATTACCCTCCTTTAAGACACCTATCGTCAGGATTGGTTTGGCCGGTCTTCCTGGTAAAAGGTAAACACATATGGATAAATATGTTTTCAGTTTTTTTACGATGATACGCGGATTTGACTCATTTCTCCTTTATAACAGGACATTTCGTTATATATACTATTTTCGTACCTCAGTGAGCCCTACAGTCATTTAACCAGTTATCCCTTATAGGAATTTGCTTATCAGCCTATTGTGGGGGTCTTATCTGACTCATGTTCAGACACATCTGGCGGTGATTACTGGTGAGTGAAAGAGAATTGTGGTGGGTGTCACTGTCTACACAACACAATAACACAACACTTTTTCATTGTCTAAAGAAACTGTAACATATCTGTAGCACATAAACTTCTTTAAACAACTGTAGATTTAGCAGTGTAGAAGCAGACATAATTAAGAAAATAGTAAAATGAATAAAAAATGTTGAATTACTAATATTTATAATATTACATCTGACATAATCTTAATGTAAATCTGATTCAAAACATTACAATATAATTTCACCACACTTTAACAACTGGTTATTTATATTATTTAAATATTTAAAATTTACTGAGAATTGCTTCAGTGGACACCGTCTCCAGATAACAGAAATACTGTTGGTGGGACGATAAACCCAGTAAACAAATAAGCAGTAAGTTATTTTAAACTGGCGTCACAATAAATCTACAGGTTTTGAAGTGTAATTGAGGCCGTTTTATTTTTCAAATAAGAATTAGATTGTTTGGATTTATAATCGGAATTATTGTGATTATGTTTGTTTACTACGTACATAACGCAGCTTTATAATCTTTAAATAAAACTAATATACAAAAACATTTGGTCATCTTTTGTCTAAATACGGTTCAACTTTAGAATATGACTTCTCTGAAACAACAAATTTAATTGAAAATCAGGAAAATTTACTTTCATTTTGACTTTCATTGTCGTTAATTCGAAGTTTTCCATTTTGGTTTGATGTCTGCAATCCTCATATATTAATTGGCTCTATTAAGGCTTCTTTTTTTCCATGTATCTGTCTGTATACAAGCCGATAAATATGAATATGAATAAGTATTCGAACATTAAGGCCCATTGCCGTTTTGTGTCTCGTCATAGGTAACTTATTTTGTTTACATCCTGTTTCAGTGAAATTCCGATGTAACGCTTTCTGATTAGATGAAATTTCGAAGTAGTAACAAAACATTATTAAACTGGCACGTATATGAATCACTACAAGATTTATTTTGGTAGATTAAGATTAAAGTAACATTTGTTTTAACGATATTGCGATGCATCTGATCGACTGAAATTCGAAAGTACTTGAACAAGTAGCTTAAACCAGTACATACGACGCGCGCATTAAAGCGACTCTACCTTGTAGGAGAGATGTTTTGAAACACGCCGGGACTCGGGACCAAACACAGGATAAATGTAACGTCTTATCGTGTATTCCGCTATGTGATTGATGTTGTTTGCCCATGTGAAACACAACTCTATGACCCAACGTGATAATTATTGAAAAACACACTTTCAAAACACGGTTTTCAGATCCCAGTAAATTAACAAATGTTGTACCGAAGAAATCAGTGGCCGCAATGGGAGGTTAGTTGGTATAAATATCAAATTTTGTATTATTCACATTTTGTAAAAATGCCAATTAAACACATATTAATAAACTGATCTTAGAAAAGGTATATATATTTTAGGGCATTGTTAGCCTTTTGACGTTTAACGTCAAGACATACCCACATGGAGGCTTTTACCCCATCTTGCTGAGAGTGGCTAAAGATGAATCTCTGCGTGAAGTAAACTTGGTGTCCGTGTAGTTGAGCGGCATATAACCGCCTTTCTTAAAGCAATTGCGGTGAAACTTAAATTAGACTCGCATTAAGAAACCTTACTTTAGGGTTTCAATGCTCTTTACTGACGTGAGAGTTGAAGATAGCTCGAAAGATTGTGAACTGGATTTACTGTTGTCTTCCTGAAGGCAGGAATACCTTTAGTAGGGATATGAGTATCACGTGGCCTAGACCCTTGTATGAAAACCATTATCCTAAGTTTTTTTGTTCTTTAAATTGGTGTAAAAATTGCACTTCAAAAAGAAAAAAAAACATAATATATTATTTAAGTATTAGCGGATTGCCATTCTAGTAGCAAGATGGAAACAATTGACAGAAAATAACACCAGGATCAGGCTGTATTATAATAAATTTCGGCGAAAACTTTAATACATAATATGGAGCTCTGAAGAATACGGTTAATGCGTTTTTTTCAAATAACACTTTCTTACCGTTAACACCAAAATAAGTAGCAGGACGTAAGCGATCAGTGATTGTGTTGACAAGCATCTCGAACTGGTTTTAAAGGTATTATCCGACCGATTGGGACAAACGTTATTTTCTCAAATAACCAAATACATTATTGCTACATGAAAAAGTCCTGCAAAGTGATGTTCATTGATTTCCTAGATCTGTATGAACAGTCAAGCATAAATTAGCACACATCATTTCAAACAGGTATTTTCAATCCGACCCACTCTGCAGAAATAGCTAGTTTTAAACTTAGAAAACCACGTGACCACTTACATTTGAGTTCACGTTAAATAGTCATCCTGGAAACTGCACTGACGTTGATATCTGTGTTTAGCAAAAACCAAGATCGACCATTTTATACAGGTAGAAAAGATACACAGAGTGATTTTTAGCGATAAGTTCTATCTAACTTTTCACTTAGTGTTCAAAAGCGTATTTATTAAGACTAAAGTGTAAATGTATACAAAATTGATGTCCAGATTCCCTAATGCAGTTGTTCGATATTGTAATATGCCTTTTATATAGGTCAACTTTTAGATACCACTTTTAAAGTGTCTATAAACGATTTAATATAAACGTAGATGACAACGCTTCTCCATACATATTATCTAAAATGTGATTTTTTTCCACAGACAATAATGAAATATGATATATTGCTTGTAAAATCAAGGGGAAGTAAAATATGTTCCTAAACCGTATAAATTTGCATCATATCTTTGCATATTTCTCACTTTACAGCCTTGTCAAAACCATAAGTAAAATGACTTTGCCTACGTACAATTGCATGTTTTATTTTCTTCATAATATGTGTATTAACAAACTCTTGAGCTTTTATGTCAGCTTGTTTAGGCATACCTATGTCGAGGCTGTACACGATCGGTTCGTTGAAGAAACATTGGTTGTATTTTGCATCGACCTTCCAGAAAAGACCAAAGATAAAACGAATGGAAGACATATGTCATAATTTGTCTTTCAGAACAAAAATTGTTATTTTATATTTCAGTTTTTGTGCGTGTGCCTGTAACTTTGACACACTTATTCTTCTTGTTTCATACCCAAGCTTTCATGTGTGTAGACATACATACATTTAGCCTTTCACAGAATACTTTTGGAGTATACCATTGTTTCCAAACTTTCAGAAATCTGAAATTCACAAGATTTTGACCTTAAAAATTAACCTTTAAAAAAGAATGTTTCAGTTTTTGACATTGCCTATTATCGATGTCTGTCAACAGTTGTTAACATTATTCATTTAAGATTAAACGACTGTAACAATAATTTGAAATATATATTAAAAACCTTCTAAACCTTACCTTTAAAGAGTGCGTGAAAATTGATTTGAGGGTGGTGGTGTCTCTAGTTTTATGCAATAAAGCAATAAAGACATAACAATATAAGTTTTCAAAATCGGTCACTTTGAAATTGGCGGCCATCTTTAATTTTCACGTGGAAATCTTTTCCTTTTAAAAACTATTTTATTTAAAAATGTGCTCCAACGTTTATTGTACGTTACATGCTAATATACCAAAAAACGTAATTTGAAGAACTTCTAAATACAGTTCTTAATATAATACGCCTATTGAAATTGTGGTTTTTCTTTTTACAAATACCATAATCATTTTATTATCTTGAATGACTTCTGTCATAAAACATCAATAGATTCAGGCGTATTCAATGTACATTTGTACAAAGAATGTACAGAAAGCCGTATCAGCAAAAACTCAATTACAAATATTGACAGCTATGATAGCAACAATAACTGCTATATTGATGACCATGCTGGTGCTGGTCATCATTTTCCCTCGGAAATTAGTTTTTTTCGGCGATGTTTTGCATCAAGACTTGTCCTCATGTAAGCTTGATTTCAGCCAAACCAAAACTACAAACATCAGCAACAACTATAGCAAGAAAACAAGCGTGCAATTGTATTGTTGTGTTAATAACGATGCTTCTCTGGGAAATGAGCTTTATTCGGCGTATAGTAAGTTTTATTCGGCTGTACGTATTTTAAAAGTCAACGAATGAAGCTGGTGCGTTACATGGATGGATAGGTAGGAAACATTTTTAAGTCGAAATTGGACCATATTTATCACAAATCCTTAAAGTCAACAGAATTAATAAACTTAATAAAGACAGTAGATAGGCTCACTAGAAAAAACAAACATTTGAAGCGCCTTGTGTAGCGGTTTTGAGATATAATTTGATTTGATATTTGTGCCATTTACATAACCCGTTATTGAAAATGTGGCTTGTCATTGATCCATCGGTAGCGATTAAAATAGTTCTGCAACATGTAGAAATTCCAGGACTGTGAAAATTATATTACTGCAGGTTGGGTGGGCAAAATACACTGATTTAATACAGTGTTGGTAATTCATTGTTTATGTAACCCCGACCCTCCACTCCCACAAACAAAGCAAAATATGACTCAAATTCGTGATAAAAACAACAATAAAAAACAACAACAAACAAACAACAACAAACAAACGAAAAACAAAAACAGCAACAATAAAAATGACAAGTTTAAAGGGATCGGCATTTCGGCCTATCACATGATAATTTTATATGGACTTTGAGGTCCTAAATCTCGCAGTCTGCAGAACACATTGACTCAAGTTACTTGCTCTTAAATTATGTAATCGTCGTCTACATGCTATATGTAATCGTTTCTGGAAAAGTCCTATGTATAGCGCCATATTTTACAATAAATAACTACAGTGCGGCGCTTTTATGCCTTAAATTTCAGATTTTAATTATATTTTCCAATTTAAAAGGTTGCTACATCCTCATCTGTAACTTGACATTTTTATGCAATTACCGTTTGTTTATTTGTTTAAACAGGATTTTACGAAACATAGAAGCCACAGTAAAAAAGTCCGATCTGTTTTGTGGCATGCGGAGGTCATTACATGCGTATAAACACAATGGTTTAATGCTAGGTCTTTCCAGTTTTGTCTCTTTAAACTGTATTCTTGTCAACAACTGTTGTCAAAGTCTTTTGGGGGAAATTAAAGATTTGTTATTTGTATATGTTCATACTTCTTTTAAAGCTATGAGTATCTGCCCCTTAGGACGCTGTTTATCTATGGAAGCTAAAAGCCATCTTTCTAGTCTGGATTAAAGACTGTTGCTAGGACGGTTCCCCTCCCACTACACAAATATATTCTCGGTCACTTTTAAAGAGCAGCTCAACGGCGACATTTTATGATCCAAAACGGAATCTAACTTTGGGCTCGTATTTCGCATGATCACAAACCCCTAGCACTGCTAATATTTTGGAAATAATATGCATACATGTCTGACATTAGTCACGTCAGAGAAGCGATGTGACATTCTAATATCTCGGTCCTAACACAGATAGAGGAATCGATGTTAATTTTAAGACGTTTGTATCTTGGTTAGGGTGACTAAGCTTTTTTCATCTATATTTAGTTGACTACAGGTTTACTATAGGGCTCTGCTTTGCTCTACAGGTCCTGTTTGCATTCGACATTAAACTGCGTTTTAAGATCACTTATAAGCTGGGCAAAGGAAAGAGATCATCAGCAGTGTAAAAACTAAGTAACTTACTTAGCACATACAGCTTGGAAGTAGCGGTCAGTGGGTGTGGCAGACTCGGAGCTGATACTTCGCAAGTGACGTTCGCCAGGTGGTTTTGCTCCTGAATATCGCTGATGCTAGCAACATAACGTCCACGCGATTGTCTGGACGCAGTGTACGTTGCCTTTTGCGCATTCAATGAATGAATTTGTATGACAACAGTCTCCTCCTCTTCAGATCCATCAGTGTAACTGCATTCCACTTCCAGTCCATTGCCTATTTCTGCGTATGAGCAATTCCTGCACCCGGGATAAGATTTGTTTGGCGAGGTAAACTGGACGTTCTTTGGAAGCTCTAGGAAGAAGCAGAAAGAGACAATGAATTGGGAGTCAAAATGATGTTAAGTCTGTTACAATCTAGTCAAAGCTGATTTATTTTGAAAGAATATATATATACAGTATTTTATGTTCAGTGCGAAATTAAATCAGAGTGATCTTCAAAATCTAACACGCTATTAATTAGAATAAATCTAGATACAGGACTTGCGAACATGGTCTAACTCCGTAATACTGAATATATGTCCCAGTCTGTGAAACGTTGTTGTTGCTGATGCTACTTTACAGTGTACCTTTTTTCTGTCATGATTAAAAGAACTTAAAATTGTATCTTGTTTATCTTGTTGAAGGTTTTCTTCTTTATTGTATTTTAATTTATGCTCGCAACGTTATTAGACCTAGGTCATAATTTCAATATGGTATACATGACTGTAAACTGTTATACTACCAAAATACACATAGTATCACTTTAAACAATCTCTGAAGAACACCGAGAATGGTTTGTTCCACTGATCGCCATTTGCCTAATAAAATTAATGTGTTACACGCAGTGAGTACATCGTGGTAAAAGGACGTTGTCATAGCAAAACGCGTAACATATCCCTTGAACATTTTGAGACGAAATAGACATCATTTTCTTTTATGCTTTTTATTAACAATTTGTTTGCCTGTACACTTTGTAAAGACGCTTACTGATGATTTCCTAAACCTTCTAAGTGAAGGAAGTGTCGAGCAGACATCGGCTTCAACACCAAGTGTCATTAAATGTCATTAAGAAAAGCGCTACCGCTTCAAACTGTTTGTGCCGTTAACACATTGATTGTGCGTCATTTCAAAGTTCTTGATAAGTTAATTATTTAATTACTTCCGTGAAAATTCCTAATTGATCTATTTCAGTTTGAATTTCCTTAGTTTACTGTGTGCCGTTATCGGTTGACTTTACTTGTTTTGTTTTTGCAGTATGTAAAAATTATATTTGAAAATGTATATTATCCCAATTAGAAAAGAAAATATTTATACAATAATGTTTAAGCACGATATTTAAGAAACACTATGACAATGAAAGCAAAACAGCACATACATACGAGTACTCACCTATATCTTTAGACATTTAGCATAGTCAACCAAAATCTAAATTTAACAAAAATGTTGAAGGAAAGATGACACTATAAATCTAGAGAAACTTGTTCAAGTTTGCGTAGGTACTTGTCAACTAAAGTCACACAATAAATCCTCACTTCATATGAAAATAAATGGCTGCGCCACTAGCCAGCCAATTTGTGTATTGCTCATGATTGACAATTATACATGACAAACTTTACAGTATGTGCAATTGGGAAAAATAAAAGGTCATTGACCTCGCAAAGCTTTTGATTTCCCCCACCTCAACACAACACAATAGGTTGAATGACAACATATTCTCCTATAATGAAGTAATCGGTTGTACTAGTTTTCTTTAAAAAAATCTATCATCTACAATGGTTAAATAACGCCTTTACTTTTGCACCCATAGAACCCGTGTTCAAGATTCTGTTTTTTGCTTTTCTTTCTTTTTTATTTTGTTTACAGAATATTATATTGCCATTTTAATTCATTCAATTCAAGTACTGGTAACGAGGGTTTGCAACCGTAAATACTATAAGCATTAAAACATGACGAACCATATGTGTCATATAAATATATTCTGCACTGTTTCATTATAGACCGTTTGTACAAATTGCCCTGTTGAAAGATGTCTTATAATCCGATTCCAATCAATAATTTCATCACTCACATGCTTATATTGTTACGCATATTATGTTAACGTGAAAATCAATTCTGATGTTGTATTCATCAAATATGAACGTATTATTTTACCTCGGCTATAGACCAATTACGAAGCAACTACCATCAGCATTCAACAAAAGATGTTTTTCAGAATTTGCAAGAATTTGGGTTTGAATTGACATGGCTTATACTAAAGAGAAATAATTTTACGAGTATTTTGACTGCAGTAGGTTTTATAAACAACATCGTGTTTCCATATTAGTTTAACAACTGTTTGTCGTAGACTGCTCGGAAAGTACATTAGCTCAAAATATAATACAAAACATTTAACAGTCTTGGCTAAACAGATGAAAATTGGTCGACCAATCATTCTCAGAAGTTAGTTATCATTTGTTTATATGCAAAAATGTTATCCTTATTAAAATATTCTTATTATATGTTGCGAGAATCAGAAAACGTTAAAACGGATTTCAGACTTATAACCTGTTGGAAATTCCATCGATAAGGTACATCTGAAAACTTTTATTGACCTAATAGATGTAACAAAATATAAGTTATTTCTTAAATCAACACAATTCTGCTAATAACGTTGTTCTTTAAGTCAGGTACAATTTACTGTGTTCTAGACCCTTTCATTCGGTTTTTTATCCATAATAGAGCACGTAAGTAAGTGAAAGTAAAATCCTACCTTGCAGTGTAAGTTTCACATAAAGACTGTACCCGGATACAGCAGACAGATACACACGATAACTTCCTTGATCGTTGTCATCGGCTTCCTTTATCAACATACTGTATGTAGCATTGAGTTCACTAAAGGAGACTCTTTTGGACTCCGATATTGTTATTTCATTCAACCAATACATGCGGGTATACTTCCAGCGTATAGGCCCAACCTGTGTCGGTGAGAAGCCCGCAGATAGTTGAAAAGACAGTTCAACATCCTTGTTCTTAAATACTGGCTCTCGGATCTTCAACACTCCATATTTGTTGGTGGCCATATCTTGAAAGGACAGAAGATATGTAAATAGTTACAAATACAGCAAAAGAAGTGAAAATTCCATCTTCATTCTAAAGTAACAGGTATCCAAATATATATATTGATTATGGGTATCAACAATCAATACAACTAATGCTCACTTCGATGTATGGCAGATTTCTTTAGCTATATTACTTCGAAGTTCGCGTGAAAACGCACTGGCTTAAACTGCTTATTATTAACTTAAAAGATTAGTCATTTTATGTTTTTGTGTTTACTATTATTTACTAGTGTACACGACAAGTATATGAAAAATGATAGATTATCGTGAATTATAGAAATACTAAAAAAACATGTCACAAATAGGTACCATTACGAAGGGCATAGGTAAACTCTAAAATACGTTGCTTTACATCTGAATAATATGAACAGCTCATTTAAACTGCTATTCTGACTCTGTAATGTTGTTATAATGACGTAATTTCAATTTTAATTTCTGGGATCCACGAGTAAACTGCTTTCAACAAAAATTGTTTGAGATGTGCTTACGGAAAGGTAGAACTGTGCAAATGTTGTTTTTTTAGTATTCCACTATTGCTTTTATTTGCTTGACTGTTTTAATGAGAGCAGTACTATTGTCCAGTTTTGTGTGCACAATTTGTTTCCCCAACAGAGTTTACCTAACTGAATAATTAGAACTTTTATTTAAATATTTACAAAAACACTATTTGATGACATATTTAAGTATATGATTAAACAATACTACATTTTGCGGTGATATCTGCATTAATTCCACATATTGCTTAGATAAATAACTAATGTAAATTATGTATATTTCTTTTGCAAAAAGGTAATCAACACCTTTGCTCTGGCAATTGGGCACAGTAAGACCTACACCATGCAAAACGTGTATAGAAAAAGCAAACACTTTCAATAAAAAAAAGATCAGCAATTCTAATCTCGAATGTATTTCATTTGCACGAGTCACACCAGCATAAATCTAGTCCAAAATCAAGCTTTCACACACTAGCACGAATAACAACCACACACATTATTTGCAGGTTACTCACATTTGCATTATTAAATATAAGTCACATGCATCGCACCCATTAATTGTATACAACAAGTTCAAACTCACGTTACTGACGCACACCACACTTTCACGTATTACCCACAGACCTGTACACACAAACATGCATCACTCGTTTATTTCAGAGGCACGCATCATAATTGTACATATCATGCATGCACGCATCACTCGCACGCATTACACCCGCATGCCTTATTTCTGATCATCTTTCCCACGCGTCATTCGAAGGCATCGCTAGAACACACCAAGCTGAAATGCACCATCCATAAGCACATCACGCTTTAACGCATAATTCTCTCACATCATAACTAGGTACCACACACAAAGTACCAATATTATCTATATAAGAGGCAAGCACAAATCGTTCACGCATTACAAGCGCACACATCAATCCTGAGCATAATGTGAATGAGTTAAGCTACCCGTATCACAATTACACGTATCACTTCCGAGAAACAATTGTGTGTATAAAGCTACCCGTACAACAATTATACGCATCACTCCCACGCACCATATGTGCAAATTAAGCTAGCTGTATTACAACTACACGTATAACTCCCACCCCACGCACGACTTGTTTGCATTAAGCTACTCGTATCACAATTACACGTATCCCTCCGATGCACCACGTGCGCAGATTAGGCTGCACGTATTACAACTATACGTATCACTCCCACGCACCACTTGCACAGATTAAGCTACCCGTATTACAACTACACGTTATCACTCTAACGCACCATTTGTGCAGATTAAGCTACCCGTATTACAACTACATGTATTACTCCCATATCCCACTTGTGCAGATTAAGCTACCCGTATTACAACTACACCTATCACTCCCATGCACCACTTGTGCAGATTAAGCTACCCGTATTACAACTACACGTATCACTCCCATATCCCACTTGTGCAGATTAAACTACCCGTATTAAACTACACGTATCACTCCAATGCACCGTTTGTGCAGATTAAGCTACCCGTATTAATATACACGTATCACTCCAACGCACCATTTGTGCAGGTTAAGCTACCCGTATTAAACTACAAGTATCACTCCCACGCACCACTTGTGCAGATTAGGCTTCCCGTATTACAACTACACGTACCACTCCCACGCACAACTTGTGCAGATTAAGCTACCCGTATTACTACTACACGTATCACTCCCACGCACCACTTGTGCAGATTAAGCTACCCATATTACAACTACACGTATCACTCCCATGCATCAATTGTGCAGATTAAGCTACCCGTATTACAACTACACGTACCACTCCCACGCACCATTTGTGCAGATTAAGCTACCCGTAATAAAACTACACGAATCACTCCCACGCACCACTTGCACAGATTAGGCTACCCGTATTACAACTACACGTATCACTCCCATGCACCAATTGTGCAGATTAAGCTTCCCGTATTACAACTACACATATCACTCCCATGCATCACTTGTGCAGATTAAGCTACCCGTATTACGACTACACGTATCACTCCCACGCACCATTTGCACAGATTAAGCTACCCGTATTAAAACTACACGAATCACTCCCACGCACCACTTACACAGATTAAGCTACCCATATTACAACTACATGTATCACTCCCATGCATCACTTGTGCAGATTAAGCTACCCGTATTACAACTACACGTATCAGTCCCACGCACCATTTGTGCAGATTAAGCTACCCGTATTACAACTACACGTATCACTCCCACGCACCGTTTGTGCATATTAAGCTACCTATATTACAACTACACGTATCACTCCCATGCATCACTTGTGCAGATTAAGCTACCCGTATTACAACTACACGTATCACTCCCACGCACTATTTGTGCAGATTAAGCTACCCGTATTACAACTACACGTATCACTCCCACGCACCACTTGTGCAGATTAAGCTACCCGTTTTACAACTGCACGTATCACTCCCACGCACCACTTGTGCAGATTAAGCTACCCGTATTACAACTACACGTATCACTCCCACGCACCACTTGTGCAGATTAAGCTACCAGTATTACAACTACACGTATCACTTCCATGCACCGTTTGTGCAGATAAGGCTGCCGGTATTACAACTACAGGTATCACTCCCACGCACCACTTGTGCAGATTAAGCTACCAGTATTACAACTGCACGTATCACTCCCATGCACCACTTGTGCAGATTAAGCTACCCGTATTACAACTACTTGTATCACTCCCATGCACCACTTGTGCAGATTAAGCTACCCGTATTACAACTGCACGTATCACTCCCACGCACCACTTGCACAGATTAAGCTGCCCATATTACAACTACACGTATCACTCCCACGCACAACTTGTGCAGATTGAGCTACCCGTATTACAACTTCACGTATCACTCCTACGCACCACTTGCACAGATTAAGCTGCCCATATTACAACTACACGTATCACTCCCACGCACCACTTGTGCAGATTGAGCTAGCCGTATTACAACTACACGTATCACTCCCACGCACCACTTGCACAGAATAAGCTACTCGTATTACAACTACATGTATCACTCCCACGCACCACTTGTGCAGATTAGGCTACGCGTATTACAACTACACGTATCACTCCCACGCACCACTTGTGCAGATTAGGCTACCTGTATTACAACTACATATATCACTCCCACGCAACACTTGCACAGATTAAGCTACCCGTATTACAACTTCACGTATCACTCCCACGCTCCACTTGTGCAGATTAAGCTACCCGTATTAAGTTACATGTATAACTCTATGTATCACATGTGCAGATTTAGCCCGTATCACTAATATACCATTTTTCCTAATCGCCTGATTTTACTGAGTCACATGACCCGAAACATTCAGAACCAGGACATACGTGACAGAATCAGAGATCTATCGTCGTTCGCTGGTTACATAAATTGATCTTAAATTGCAAATCGTGTGGACATGTCGGTAAACTGGTAACGAAAGTATTTGTGTATAACTGGAGTATTCATGGACGTCGAGTAAACTTCAGTGTACGGCTATCTGTGTAATGCCCATTTATACATGGACGTTATTTTGTCAAAACATTACAAACGTAAACATCAACAGCACCAAATCAAACAACACTGTGTTAATTTACAATTTGTGACAAAAATATGTGTTAACCTTAAATACGCGCTACTGTTTAGAAGAAAATACATTGATAGCGAGCTGATTAGCTAGCTATATGTTAAATACGAATATATCATTATTTTAACTTACTGAGCAATAGGTTTTGAATTAAATTACATAAACGACTAAACGAAACAAATTGCCGACAGTATATTTTTATTATTTATACATGTGTATCACTATCTGTATGTTCATTACTATTTACTTTTTTAAAATATTCCCTAGAGATTTAACAAAACTTTGACTAAATATGTTTGGACAGAGGACATATGTCCCACTTAATGTGTATTGCTCATAAAACATTTGGTACATAAATATTTGTTGTAGTCGATTTTTTACATTGATAATCAGAAAATAGAAAACGTGTAGGTACTTGTATTGTGTCCTACAACGAATACTCTACGTTGTCACGTGTTTTTCATATATAGCATTGGTTGCAGTTATAGAGCAAACATGATGTAAGCGGTGGGAGGTCGATGGATATGGCACGCATATCACTTTGATTGCTTAGGAATACGAACCTAACAGCTGATCCCAGTAGGGAGTACTTTGTGATAGCAGTTTCATGACACAAATCCCTACTGTGTACTGTGCTCTCTACATAACAATGTTAAGTCACCAAGACTTATACACACATATATGTAAAGGTCTTACCTGACAGGAAACGTGTGTAAATTGCGAAAACACCATGTGGCTCTTTTATAATACGAGAAGGGATTTACTTTATGTGGAGTTCTTATTTTCAAATGACTAATGCAAAAAGCGATCTTTTGTTGATTTAGTATGTTTTCAAGAAATAAACCCATGGTTTACATAATCGCATATATTGAAAAGATAAAAAAGATAATGTATTGCTAAGTTGTTCATAATAATACTCTGGTGCTCTGCAACTGCAGGATGCGAACTATACAGCAAAACTTCTTTTTTTCAATGTATGCAGTATATCCTTTTGTTGACTACAAATTACTGCTGTTGCAAACAATGACTTTTTTAACTTTTTATATCTGAAAAATTATAGTAACAATTGTTATACTGAAAGTATAAAGACGAATATATACATACAGGAAACATCTTTCTTATGTGCCAGTGTGCCCCGTATTTATATTTTCCTTAGTTCATATTGTAATAAATGGTTTGCATAAAATTGTTTAGTTTGGCAAGTGTAGTAAATATGCGTTTTAGTCTAGAATCCAAATTAGCAATGTTAAGTGAACACGAAGCTTATTTGTCAATGTTTACATAATCTGTTTTATTTTAATAAAAAAAATCGGTATTATGATGTGGTGCCAAAACCAGTAAGGTCTAGCGGAATACCGAGCAAAATTGGAAATTGTAGGTTATAGTAATCTAACGAAGACAATATTGGTTTGAGATGTAATGCATAACAACTTATCTAACTTTCAAAAAAAAAAATAAACATAGGCAATTGTAACAAATGTATATTTGTTCAGCATAAAATCGGATGATTCAGTAAATGTTGTTTACGAAATAATTGCAAGAATCGTATTTTCTTTTTCGATAGGCAAGCGATGATCGATGGGAAAATAGAGCCAAGAAAAGTAAGGTAACTGTATTTTATAGTCCAAATCAAAGGGAAGTATAATTTTTTGCTAATAAATTAACTACCTTAGTTAAAAAAGGCTAGGTATCACAAACATAATTTAAAATCAAAGAAAATAAAAAAAAACTTGTTTTGAAGGAAAACAGTCATGTATTTATTTTAAGAGTCTTGTTCAGGGATTAAACGACTGATGTTTTAACAAAACTGTCTCTCACTTGATGGGCTACAGTCCAAGAAGAGAGAACCTTGTTGTGAAGAGGTTTTCCAACTAAATCTCCGTTACCTGAAGGGGTCTATCAAGATATTAGTCTAGCTGGGGCTTTTCTCTCACAAGGTAGATGAAAGTCACTGGTACATTTCAGTATATGCCAATTTATGAAAGCAATAATATGGTATTCATTACACCGTTTCATATTAGTTGCATGTGTTTGTACGACATAATTAGGGGTCTCTTATCACAGTGAACGAACTGCCTGTTTTGAGTTTACTTGTGACGTTCAAACAATTCAAAGGTAACCTTTTCGATTTTGCTTTAACGTATCTAGGAAGTGACGTCATTCATTCGGTCAGAATCGGCCAACGACTTTCGTATCGGCACTCTATCTGACCGACCCTCCATATTGTGACACGTATTTATGTCGTGACGAATTGGCAATATATGTTAGCAACCATACATGTGGTCTTGATATTGCGACACATATCAATGCAGAATTTTAAGATTATATTGTACTCATTCTCAATTTAGCCAATAACTTTTTACCAGTTGCATATATGAATTTAAAGATGAGTCTTCTAATTTCACTATCTCCTACCAAAAAAAAAATTATGGTACAAATTGCCTACTTAAATATGTACAAAGTAATGCACATCGTAATTTTCGCCAAATATTCCAATTAAATGGCGTGAAAATAAACGATAAACATTGCAGTCACGTTTCACAGAGTTGTTTAACAACCAATCACAGCATATGATGTGTGAAATGACGAATGACATGGATGGTGCTATTACATTTATTCCACATCTATCCCAGTTATTGGGTAAAACATTGCAAATAATTTATTTGTTACACATCCCTTGTGGTGAGAGGCAGAATGTGAACATACGAAACATATTCAGTATATGTGTTTAAGACAATTCAGATCAACTAGATCTATGGAAGATCTCCAAGCTTATAAAGAGAAGAGAAATGGATTCAAAATAAATGCAAACTTAAAGCTCAATAAAAACTTGAAAGAGAAGATATGTATATTAACAGAAAAAGAGGCAAACAATTCAAGTTGGTAATATAACGATATAGTAAACAACAATTACAAGTGCGTTATATTACGAAAAATGATTGGTATGTCTATTGTTATAGCCCGCTTTGTGATAACATTGTTGTTGATAATGATATGAGTATCTTAATAAGTCAATAACAAAAGCTGCGATATAGACAGGATACCGTCAGAGTTGTATAAATATGTTGCTAATGAAATTTCTCAAATATTCAAAAAACTGTTTAATATTTTTGGAAACATGCACGTTTTCCTTTGTAATGGGACATGGAACTATAACAATGTATACAATAGTTACCTAAATAATAAATAAACGCCTGTATAGATAAATAGTTTAAATACAATACTACAATTAATGTGTATAAATTTGGTTACAGGCGAGGATACTCAGCAACAGACATGGTTGTTTTGTTAACAGACAATGGTACAAAAAGTATTTATCAAGAAAGGGTGAATAATTTTAATGCCTATTCTTTGACTTTTGCAAGGCATTTAATATAATAAGTCATAATTACCTATTTAAGTACTTACAGACAAAGGGTGCTCATGGGGCGATTCCTTTACCTCTTAAAGACGATGTATAAATATTGTGTTTATGTGATAAAGTGGTTGATAATCAATCAACAAACTGACATTAAGAATACAACTTAACAAAAGTTGCTGTCAATTGAAGGATAGAATGTCATTCAATATAGGACCGAAATACTACACAATATCCAATGACTTATTATGAAAAGCAATATTGTAGTAATATCTAAGATATCTAAGATATCTAAGGACACTGCTATATAGTAAATCTGTGTTTAAGGGAGCCTTAATAAGTCTGAACATATTCTGTTTTTGCAAAATGTTTATGTAATAAAAGCATTGAACAAGGAGCACAAATATCTAGGGTTTGAACCCAGAACCCTTCCATCCCGAGTCCATAATCTTAACGTCTTGACCAAAACACTTCAACCATGTTATAAATGCTTTCTTTCTGTGTTGCACGTTTATCTTATGCTAATGAATATCCTAATCTTTATTAAGATCCCTTTGAAAACTTGTCGTGACAGGGCTGGGTTTAAATTAGAAACCCTCCGATCAAGAGTACCAAAACACAATCTCTTGACCACAAACACTTCGGATATGCTACGAAAGTATTCTTTCAAGCTGGCAGCACTGGAAGTGCTATTTTTAGATCTGCGCGGACCTTACAGAACTCGTGTTTTTATATTGCCAGTAAGTTTAAATGTTGCATAAACATTGTAACTAAACTGAGACTTTACCGTGCATCACCAATGGATCATTCAGAACAAGCTTTTTCTGGCTAGGGACTGTTTCGTAGCTAATAGATAATCTCAATGTATTAACATGAGGTCCGAATATAAAAGGACGGACCGAAGATCATTCCTATCTACTTTTATTAGTTATTTAGTGTTTTTAAATGTTTAAATATTGTAATGAAATTTACAGACACATAGAGGTAAATATAAAAATAAATAAAATAGGACGCCGTTTACGAATTAGGACTCGTATATCATCAGGGTTAGAAACTCCGCTAAACAGACATTCCCATGTGTAAATTTATGTGAGCATTTCATATATTGGCGTCGCGATCCATTCAAGGCATAGTGTATAGGTCTATTGATAATGTTAATTATAGACTTGACTGAATGGGTGCTGTTAGTGTGTAAACAAGTTAATATAACTATTATGTTCTGTAAATATTGTGGATATAAATGGACTGGACTAAAATGTATATATAAAATGACTAAAGATTCTACATGCATTGTAGATATCTTTGTCTGCACGACAATAAACTGTATTTCTTTATCGCTTCAATAAGTTCTTTAATTACCAACAATAAGTTATTACGCCGCATTCATTCCCGACATGAAGGTATTGTGTCGTACAGACATTAAGTTGATTCGCTATTTATATTACAGGTACATACATGAAGTAGTAATGTGTCATATCGTATGAATTACTGATGTGGTGGTATAACGATGTACACATAATCAAAACGAATGATGCAGAATTAATAGCCTACATAAATAAATGGTGAAGCATTAATTACCGATATTGGGTATATTTGTCTTTGTGAGCATTTATTTGAAAGTATTATGTCGCATAAATTATGTGTTTTTTTGCCTTATAAGGTACTGACAAGAAATTGCGGTATTAATTACCAACATGAAGTTATGATCTGGTAATTATAACCGATATGAAGTTATGATGCGGTAGATATTACAGACATGAACTTATAATGCGGAAATTATTACCGACATGATTTTATGATCTGGTAATTCTAACCTACATGAAGTTATAATGCAGTCATTTTACAAACATGAAGTTATAATGCAGTCATTTTTACAGACATTAAATTATGATGCGGTAATTTTTACCGACATAAATTTATAATGCGGTCATTTTTACAGACATGAAATTATCATGCGGTTATTATTTACAGACATGAAGTTATGATGCGGTAATTATAACCAACATGAAGTTATGATGCGGTAATTATGACCAACATGAAGTTATGATGAGGTAATTATAACCAACATGCCGTTATGATGCGGTAATTATAACCGACATGAAGTTATAATGCGGTAATTATAACCAACATGAAGTTATGATGCGGTAATTATTATATACATGAAATTAGGATGCGGTACTTATAACAGACAAAAAGTTATGATGTGGTAATTATAACAGACATGAACTAATTATGCGGTAATTATAACCAACATGAAGTTATGATGCGGTAATTATAACCAACATGAAGTTATGATGCGGTAATTATTATAAACATGAAATTAGGATGCGGTACTTATAACAGACAAAAAGTTATGATGTGGTAATTATAACAGACATGAACTAATTATGCGGTAATTATAACCAACATAAAGTTATGATGCGGTAATTGTAACCAACATGAAGTTGCAATGCGGTCATTATTATAGACATGAAATTAGGATGCAGTACTTATAACAGACATGAAGGTATGATGTGGTAATTATTACAGACATGAACTAATGATGCGGTAATCATAACCAACATGAAGTTATAATGCGGTAATTATAACCAACATGAAGTTATGATGCGGTAATTATTATATACATGAAATTAGGATGCGGTACTTATAACAGACAAAAAGTTATGATGTGGTAATTATAACAGACATGAATTAATTATGCGGTAATTATAACCAACATGAAGTTATGATGCGGTAATTGTAACCAACATGAAGTTGCAATGCGGTCATTATTATAGACATGAAATTAGGATGCGGTACTTATAACAGACATGAAGGTATGATGTGGTAATTATTACAGACATGTAATTATAATGCGGTATTTATAACCGACATGAAGTTATAATGCGGTCATTTTTACAGACATAAAATTATGATGCGGTAATTATAACCGACTTGAAGTTATGATGAGGTAATAATAATCGACATGAAGTAATGATGACATATACACACTAAATAATATGTCGTATGAATTACTGTTATGAAGTTAATGCTAAAGAAGTACCGAGATGTTTTGTGTCGTAAAGATGTCTAAGTGATTCATTACGATGTATACTTGACCGATATGCAATCATCATGCCGTATTCATTTCAACATGCAGTTTTAAAGGCCATAAATTTACAATATATTTTCGTGTCCTAAAAATACAGACAAGAAACTATTACGCCGTATACACATACAATCAAGATGTCGAATTAATTACTAGCATGAATTTATGGCCCAATACACATTACAGGTACAAGGTTATATCGCTGTATAAATTACCAGTAGGAAGTTATTTCGCAGTATGAATTATCCATATAAAGTTATTTAATCACACGCATTACCGGTATAAAGTTATTACGGCGTTTGAATTACCGGTATAATGTTATTCCGCCATATAAATAGCACATTATGTCATATACATAACCGCTAAGAAAATATATTGCAATATTTATAACCGATATAACCTTCTAACACCATGTAAATTGCCGGTATGCAGTTATCATGACGTATACATTGCATCATGATGAGGTATTTATTTTTGACTCGGAGATGTAATGTCTGATGTTTTTCAAATAGCAACCTTACAATATTCTGTATACAACATGTCGACGTGAACCGATAAAAGCACTCGACAATGCATGACCGAGAGTTGTTAGAATTTGTATATGTACAGTATCGTCGTGTATAAAATTTCGACAAATGGTTTTACCAGTGTAGGTGACATAAATTAAATAATGTAAAGTATCCATGTCAAATTTAGTAATAAGTATATGGTTTTGGTAAATAATTATATTCCTATATGTTGATTATTGCTTTATGGCCCCAGTTTGGTAAATAATAGGACCTAATAACATGTGTAGTCTTAATGTTTGTACGGTACACAACTTAATTATTATATGTCGGTACTTATATTATATATTAGTACATCCAGACTTAGAACATTTCTTTGGTTATAGAACGTGGCCTTATTGTCGTTATTTAACAGATATGGATTTTAAACATTTTTGACATTGACAATTTGGAATCTACCCGGGTCTAGAGATTACTAATCAAGTAGTAGTAGCAGTAGTAGTAGTAGCAGTAGTTGTTGTTGTTGTAGAAGAAGCAGTAGCAGCAGCAGCGATGGTGGTAGTAATAGTAGCAATTGTTGTAGTATTGGTTGTAGCAGCGGATTTGGTTTTGTAAGGTGAAATATTAGCCATACCAACACCAGCTTTTGTAAAAAGAAAAAAAAAGACAACATTTTAGCCATGACAGTATTGCTTGATAGCGCAACTGGGTTAACGTCCGCCGAAGAAACGGTAGTTTCCAGGTTCGCTGCAGCGCAGCGACATACACAAGTATAAAGGTATTAAGTATTAAAAGCAGTAGTGGCATAGCTCCCTTGCTAACGCTCATGCTAATATAAAGTTAGTTCTACAACTGTTTGGTCCGGTGTCAGGATAATATGACTGGGTGTGGTATCTGGTCGTATGTTCACGGCACTCTATACACAGTGAATTACTGTATCTGCTTCAAGAGGACATTATCTCCAGATAACTAAATACTGTTGGTGGGACGATAAAACCAATGCACAAACATTTTATTCACGTACATGTTTACTTTAAAAGATCTAAACCTAGCTCTGTCAAATTGTTTTGCACTAAATATTCTTTCCTAATATTGCAGTAAAACAGCATTCCTTTAGTACTAAACGTCAACAGCTGAAAGAAAATGACCTAGTTTCTTCCACAGGGCAAACGGAAGTGTGCCCGTCCGGATAACTGACACCCCCGGACGTTTGCACCCCTCCCCTGTATGTTTTCCATAACCCCACGAAGAAAATAACCGGACGCTTGAACCCCCCCCCCCCCACACTATTTAAATTTAGGGTCGGACATTTGCCTCAACCACACACTCCACACGTCTTAAGAATTTCTCATCATGCCGCGAAGTTAAGTCGTCAATAACGTTGCACAATTTCTCATAGCACACGCCGTTCACGTGTACTTATTATTTTTATTCCCTCAAAAGTACTCAACGTTCACATCCTCACTATCTCGGCTAAATGGCAGCTTGAAGACACTTATAGGTCGATATCCATGTTACACATAATTTAGAGAAATAATGGTTATTTTAAATTGAAAGAAATATATTCCTTAAAAGGATCGTGCTTGGCGATTGTTTCCCAGAGTTTTCTTTGATGTAGCAGGTGTTAGAAATAACACCGCTTTTATTGGAGACAACCTTCGAAAAAATAAAATCACAGTTAGTGATTTAATTAGCGACTCGTTTTAAGTGCGTTAACTATGTTGTCAATTACCGTTATTTGGCCTTTTCATTTTGACAGGGGTGCAAACGTCTGGCCGTTATATTTGATAGGGGGCAATCGTTCGGTCTGCAGTTACGGGTGGGGAGGGGGGAAACATCCGGCGGGGGTGGGGGGCAATTATCCAGGGGGCAAATGTCCGTGAATTTATTTGGGAAGACTCTCCATCTTCTATTTCTTGCAACAATATACTAAAAAAGTCGAAATATCTAAAATTGCGTATTCTTACGATTGAAAATAATAAGCATAAGCATGTAAGACTGGTGTGTCTTTGAACGATTATCTAAATTATCTAAACTTAAACGTACAGTGTTATTGCGGTGCAAACATATCTAGTTTATGTTGCTGGAACCGTATAACAGTGTACTGGTGTAAAAGATCGTCATCCGGCTGTTACATAACTTCTGGTGTTGGGGCATATTGCCAAGTACAACGGATTACGACGCGGGAGGTCTATCTGGCAGTTTACACATTCACGCCAGTGGTCATACAACACAGCTAAGTATCGGATACTAGGTTGATATTGTTTAGAGTACTTTTAGCAGCAGATGTGTATCATTGTTTTGTACATTATAGTAGAAGTAATGTATAACAAACTGTAGCAACACATTAGTTGTCTTAAGCTGAAAAATGGAAAATATTAGGATTTTGTAACTAAGCCAAAAACAAATTAGATGATAAACAGTCTATATTGACATCTGAACTACTTGCAATGAAAGGGCACCTTGCATGAATAAATAAAACACTTTTACAAACAAGACAATGTACCAATATACCGATTCGATAAGCTCAATTTAACCACTAAAATATGTTAATCGCAGTAACAGTCACGAATTCAAAAATGAAATTTATAGATTAATGACGTCTCCTAAATACATTTGTAAGTGCTATTATAAACATTGTCTGTTTTCGAGGCCATGGAGGAATATTAGGTAGTAATATAGCAAACAATCTCGCCAAGAAATGAATGTCTCGCGCACAAACACCCCAAACCCCTACTTTCAATGTAAGATTATGTCTAATAGAAGCTTATATTTTCGTTAAGGCATGTTATTAAAAGGTCGACACTAAGTTCAATTAGTGTAAAACATCGCACAGCTACAAAATGGGAATAAGAACCTAATATTAATATTTACTATAGATACTATATGATAACATATAAACCTGGTTAAAACTAGAAGCTAGTTATCTTGGCAAAATAATAGATCCATAACATCAGCCTACATTGCAATGAAGAATAATGGTTTGAACACATTCTATTTAGGTATGGGCAGCACGCAACAGCCAGACAAGAATTAAGAAAAAAAGATAGTTCAATGCCGCAGGTCTCCGTTCAGTTGATATGATTTCTTTTTTTTCTACTCTGGAAAAGTGGACATCCCACAAAAATCTCTTTCCTTATTTAGAGTTCATTATTTAGATTAAAAACATAATATATATACCAAATAATTTATAAAAGAATTATTCTGTCTGAACAAAACAGTACATATATCTTAAGTAATTATTAAATACTGCGATACAACTTTATATTGACAAAAGATGTAGCGGGAAATACATATTGGCTAGATTAAAATAAGTTAGAAACGTACACGAAACACATCGCGAATACACAATACTCGATATTTTAAAACTGTAGCAGCGATTGTGTTACCAATATTAATTTGCATAAATGTTATGTTACGATATTTAGTGTTCCGCTTTACACCACGCAGCACTAAATAGCCTTAATTACTGAAGATGCACGTGTGAATAATAAACATTACAAACAAGTGTGAAGGGATTATGTAAAATAGTAACTTGTTTTACCTTTCCGAAATCTTTTGAATGTCGATCTCAATGTCGTTCAGAAAGTGCCAGCACGACATTTAAACTTCGTCAAATTTAGTGGAGCTGAATGTCGATCCGAATGCTGCGTTAGCACGATATTCAATCTTGGTCACTTTGAACTGAAAGTCGTGCGGAATATTGTGCAAGCACGACAATCGAACTTTGAATGTCGTGCCAATGTCAAAGGGCGAACGTTTTGCTAACTTCACGCACACCCTACTTGATTTATTCGATGTACTATTTTAAATCCTTTTAACATAGAGATTTAAACATCGTGCCCTTTTCTACTTTGCTTTCACTCTAACACGTAGAAGGTATGTTGTAAACATTTGACTCACTCACTCCCTTTCAGTTTTCATTGCAAGTCTGGGCCTTTATTGAAATTGCATTTGAGGTAAATGTGTGTCTATATGAAGCCACGCCGGTGAAATAATACAGTGACATTATTGTAAAATTTTCTTTATACCTTTCTCAAGACGATCATATTGTCTCGTTGAAGGTAATTGAGAAACTAATTGTGAAGAATGTAAACTGTACATTGCAGATTTATCGAGATTCTCTGAAGTGCAAAGTCACGGTTAAGTGCTTTTATGCCAACTTAACTATCTACCGGTCTTATTATTTCAAATAATACAGTGTTCCTTCAGGCTTACGTTCAAGATAATGATGCATGTTTCACTTATTTATTTTTTACAATTATGTAGATACTGTTTCCACATTGCTGCGCACAATGTAAACGTGGCGTTGACTAAAACTAGTCATTTTATAAAATAAACCACGTCTCTCGTTTTTCACAAATGCTTGGGACGGATGACTGGCTCAATAGTGTGCACTGGAGGACCTTCCAGAGTCCTTTTATTAAGGTTTGGACTCCATTCTACTTGGTAAGAAGCTAATGAGATATCAGACGTGACCCATGATTCGTTATGTTATTATTTATTTTATTGCATTTCTCTCTTTAAGTCACCTTACGTTACTGCTGTGTTCAGTACTTACCACAATTGGTTTCATCAGAGTTGTCATCACAGTCCGGAGAACCATCACATAAGAGGTAACTCTCGATACATCGACTCTTGTCACAATGTAATGCTTCTGCCTTACACGTGTCTGGGAAGGAAAGAATAAGCATTACAAGTAAATTAATTTATGTGTAGCTAAATATCGAACAGGTAAACGGGTTAATGCAATATGGGAGAAAGTAAGAAGGCATATTTGTAAAGTTATGTTTTTTGTTTGATAGCTTTCTTTTCATTGCTTGCATTTGAGAAACCCCACGTGAAGTGCGAAGTTAGTGCTCTATAAAGCCGGCCTTTTTGCCGACTGACGACCGTTCCAAGGCGGTTACTGTTGTGTTTGCTCTTTATGTTAAATGACTCATAACAGATTTGTTCAATCTTTTACAGTTGTCATGCTTGTTAATACCTTTGTTCACTTTTTCGGGATTTGGTATATGTACAATGCTCAGTTTGTCCTATATTCTTATTCTGTAACTATAAATTACCAGAAAAAAAGTGTGTATAAAATATATTAAATGGATTAGAATAAAACAAAATATAAAGAAAAAAACAACGACATTTATTTTTCAAAGACTTTCTATATTTACCGCTTTTGCAGATTAGGATACCAGTATCACGATAACACGTATCACCCTGATGCACGATTGTGCAGATTAAGCTACCCATATCACAATTATATGTATCAATCCCAGGCACCGCTTGTGCAGAGTAAAAAAAGCAAACAAAACCGTATCACAATTACACGTATGACTCCAAGGCCGTGCAGATTAAACTACCCGTATGCCAATTCCAGGTATCACTCCAACGCAACACGTATGCAGATTAGGATACCAGTAGAACAAATACACATAACAATCCGACGCACCACTTGTGCAGATTAAGCTACACGTATTACAACTACACGTACCACTACCATGCACCACTTGTACAGATTAAGCTACTCGTACTTCAACTACACTTATCGCTCCCATGCACCACTTAAGCAGATTAGGCTACCCGTAGTACAACTACACCTATCACTCCCATGCACCACTTCAGCAGATTAGGCTACACGTATTACAACTACACCTATCACTCCCATGCACCACTTCAGCAGATTAGGCTACCCGTATTACAACTACACCTATCACTCCCAAGCACCAATTCAGCAGATTAGGCTACACGTATTACAACTACACCTATCACTCCCATAAACAAATTCAGCAGATTAGGCTACACGTATTACAACTACACATATCACTCCCAAGCACCACTTCAGCAGATTACGCTACTCGTACTATAACTACACTTATCACTCCCATGCACCACTTCAGCAGATTAGGCTACACGTATTACAACTACACCTATCACTCCCAAGCACCACTTCAGCAGATTACGCTACTCGTACTACAACTACACTTATCACTCCCATGCACCACTTCAGCAGATTAGGCTTCCCGTATTACAACTACACCTATCACTCCCATGCACGACCTACGTAGATTAAGCTACCCGCATTACATCTACACTTATCACTCTCACGCATCATTGTGCAGATAAGGCTACCCGTATTACAACTACAAGTATCACTCCCACGCACCATTGTGTAGATTAAGCTACCCCTATTACATCTACACATATCACTCCCATGCACCACTTGCACAGATTAGGCTACCCGTATTACAACTGCACGTATCACTCCCACGCATCATTGTGTAGATTAACCTACCAATATTACAAGTACACGTATCACTCCCACGCAACATTGTGTAGGTTAAGCTACTCGATATTACATCTACACATATCACTCCCATGCACCACTTGTGCAGATTGAGCTACCCATATTTTAACTACACATGTCACTCCCACGCACCATTGTGTATATTAAATTAACCGTATTGCAACTACATGTATCACTCTCATGGACCACTTACAGAGATTAGGCTACCCCTATTACAACTACACGTATCACTCCCACACACACCTTGCGCAGATTGGGCTACCCGTCTAACAACTACACATATCACTCCCATGCACTACTTGCGCAGATAAGGCAACCCGTATTAGAACTACATGTATCACTCCCATGCCACACTTGCGCAGATTAACCTACCGTATTTCAACTACAGGTATCACTCCTATGCACCATTTGCACAGATTAGGCTACCCGTAATACAGCTAGACGTATCACTCACATGCACCACTTATGTCGATGAAGCTACCCGTATTACAACTACACGTATCACACCCATGCACCACTTGCGCAGATTAGGCTACCCGTATTACATCTACACGTATCACTCTCACGCACCATTGTGTAGATTAAGCTACCCGTATAACAACTACACGTATCACTCCCACGCATCATTGTGTAGATTAAGCTAGCCGTATTACATCTACACGTATGACTCTCACGCACCACTTGCGCTGATTAAGCTACCGGTATTACAACTACACGTTTCACTCCCATGCACCACTTGTGAAGATAAGGCTACCCGTATTACATCTACACATATCACTCCCATGCTCCACTTGCACAGATTAGGTTACCCGTATTACAACTACACGTATAACTCCTACGCACCACTTGCACAGATTAAGCAACCCGTATTATAACTACATATATCACTGCCACGCACCACTTGTGCAGCTTAAGCTAATCGCATTAGAGCTACACTTATCACTCCCATGTAACACTTGTGCAGATTAAGCTACCTGTATTTTAATTACACGTATCACTCCCACGCACCATTGTGCAGATTAAACTAACCGTATTGCAACTACACGTATCACTCGCATGCACCACTTGCACAGATTAGGCTACCCGTATTACAACTACACGTATCAATCCCACACACCCCTTGCGCAGATTAGGCTACCCGTATAACAATTACACGTATCACTCCCATGCACCACTTGCGCAGATTAACCTTCTCGTATTACAACTACACGTATAACTCCTACGCACCACTTGCACAGATTAAGCAACCCGTATTATAACTACATATATCACTGCCACGCACCACTTGTGCAGCTTAAGCTAATCGCATCAGAGCTACACTTATCACTCCCATGTAACACTTGTGCAGATTAAGCTACCTGTATTTTAATTACACGTATCACTCCCACGCACCATTGTGCAGATTAAACTAACCGTATTGCAACTACACGTATCACTCGCATGCACCACTTGCAGAGATTAGGCAACCCGTATTACAACTACACGTATCAATCCCACACGCCCCTTGCGCAGATTAGGCTACCCGTATACCAACTACAAGTATAACTCCTACGCACCACTTGCACAGATTAAGCAACCCGTATTATAACTACATATATCACTGCCACGCACCACTTGTGCAGCTTAAGCTAATCGCATCAGAGCTACACTTATCACTCCCATGTAACACTTGTGCAGATTAAGCTACCTGTATTTTAATTACACGTATCACTCCCACGCACCATTGTGCAGATTAAACTAACCGTATTGCAACTACACGTATCACTCGCATGCACCACTTGCAGAGATTAGGCAACCCGTATTACAACTACACGTATCAATCCCACACGCCCCTTGCGCAGATTAGGCTACCCGTATAACAACTACACGTATCACTCCCATGCACCACTTGCGCAGATTAACCTACTCGTATTACAACTACACGTATCACTCCAAAGCACAGCTTGCGCAGATTAGGCAACCCGTATTACAACTACATGTATCAATCCCATGCCCCATTTTACGCAGATTAAGCTACCCGTATTACAACTACAGGTATAACTCCCATGCACCATTTGCAAAGATTAGGCTACCAGTATTACAACTACATGCACCACTTATGTAGATTAAGCTGCCCGTATTACAACTACACGTATCACACCCATGCACCACTTGCGCAGATTAGGCTACCCGTATTGCAACTACACGTTTCACAACCATGGACCACTTGCGCAGATTAGGCTACACTTATTACAGCTACACGTATCACACCAATGCATCACTTGTGCAGATTAGGCTACACTTATTACAGCTACACGTATCACACCCATGCACCGCTTGTGCAGATTAGGCTGCCCGTATTAAAACTACATACATCACTCTCACGCACCTCTTTTGTCGATTAAGCTACCCGTATTACAACTACACGTATCACACCCATGCACCACTTGCGCAGATTAGGCTACCCAGATTACAATTACACGTATCACTCCCACACACCCCTTGCGCAGATTAGGCTACCCGTATTACAATTACACATATCACTCCCATGCACCATTTGCACAGATTAAGCTACCCGTATTACAACTACACGTATCACTCCTATGTACCACTTGTGCAGATTAAGGTACCAGTATTACAACTACACGTATCACTCACATGCACCACTTATGTAGATTAAGCTGCCCGTATTACAACTACACGTATCACACCCATGCACCACTTGCGCAGATTAGGCTACCCGTATTGCAACTACACGTTTCACACCCATGGACCACTTGCGCAGATTAGGCTACACTTATTACAGCTACACGTATCACACCAATGCATCACTTGTGCAGATTAGGCTGCCCGTATTAAGACTACATGCATCACTCTCACGCACCACTTTTGTCGATTAGGCTACCCGTATTACAACTACACGTATCACACCCATGCACCACTTGCGCAGATTGGGCTACCCGTATTACAATTACACATATCACTCCCATGCACCATTTGCACAGATTAAGCTACCCGTATTACAACTACACGCATCACTTCCATGCACCACTTGCGCAGATTAAGCTACCCGTATTACAACTAGACGTCTCACTCCCATGCACCATTTGCACAGATTAAGCTACCCGTACTACAACTACAGGTATCACTCACATGCACCACTTTTGTCGATTAAGCTACCCGTATTACAACTACACGTATCACTCCCATGCACCACTTGCGTAGATTAGGATACCCGTATTACAATTACACCTATCACTACAATGCACCACTTGCGCAGATTAGGCTACCTGTATTGCAACTACACGTATCACTCCCACACACGCCTTGCGCAGATTGGGCTACCCGTATTACAATTACACATATCACTCCCATGCACCATTTGCACAGATTTAGCTACCCGTATTACAACTACACGTATCACTCCTATGCACCACTTGTACAGATTAAGGAACCCGTAATACAACTACACGTATCACTCCCATGGACCACTTGTGCAGATTAGGCTACCCATATTACAACTACACATATCACTCCCACGCACCACTTGTGCTGCTTAAGCTACTTGCATCAGAGCTACACTTATCACTCCCATGCACCACTTGCACAGATTAGGCTACCCGTATTACAACTACACGTATCAATCCCACACACCCCTTGCGCCGATTATGCTACCCTTATAACAACTACACCTATCACTCCCATGCACCACTTGCGCAGATTAACCTACTCGTATTAAAACTGCACGTATCACTCCCAAGCATCGCTTGCGCAGATTAGGCAACCCGTATTACAACTACATGTATCACTTCCATACCCCATTTGCGCAGATTAAGCTACTCGTATTACAACTATAGTTATCACTCCCATGCATCATTTGTAAAGATTAGGCTACCCGTACTACAACTACACGTATTACTCACATGCACCTCTTATGTAGATTAAGCTACCCGTATTACAACTACACGTATCACACCCATGCACCACTTGCGCAGATTAGGCTACCCGTATTACAAATACAAGTATCACACCCATGGACCACTTGCGCAGATTAGGCTACACTTATTACAGCTACACGTATCACACCCATGCACCGCTTGTGCAGATTAGGCTGCCCGTATTAAAACTACATACATCACTCTCACGCACCTCTTTTGTCGATTAAGCTACCCGTATTACAACTACATGTATCACACCCATGCACCACTTGCGCAGATTAGGCTACCCAGATTACAATTACACGTATCACTCCCACACAACCCTTGCGCAGATTAGGCTACCCGTATTACAATTACACATATCACTCCCATGCACCATTTGCACAGATTAAGCTACCCGTATTACAACTACACGTATCACTCCTATGTACCACTTGTGCAGATTAAGGTACCAGTATTACAACTACACGTATCACTCACATGCACCACTTATGTAGATTAAGCTGCCCGTATTACAACTACACGTATCACACCCATGCACCACTTGCGCAGATTAGGCTACCCGTATTGCAACTACACGTTTCACACCCATGGACCACTTGCGCAGATTAGGCTACACTTATTACAGCTACACGTATCACACCAATGCATCACTTGTGCAGATTAGGCTGCCCGTATTAAGACTACATGCATCACTCTCACGCACCACTTTTGTCGATTAAGCTACCCGTATTACAACTACACGTATCACACCCATGCACCACTTGCGCAGATTGGGCTACCCGTATTACAATTACACATATCACTCCCATGCACCATTTGCACAGATTAAGCTACCCGTATTACAACTACACGCATCACTTCCATGCACCACTTGCGCAGATTAAGCTACCCGTATTACAACTAGACGTCTCACTCCCATGCACCATTTGCACAGATTAAGCTACCCGTACTACAACTACAGGTATCACTCACATGCACCACTTTTGTCGATTAAGCTACCCGTATTACAACTACACGTATCACTCCCATGCACCACTTGCGTAGATTAGGATACCCGTATTACAATTACACCTATCACTACAATGCACCACTTGCGCAGATTAGGCTACCTGTATTGCAACTACACGTATCACTCCCACACACGCCTTGCGCAGATTGGGCTACCCGTATTACAATTACACATATCACTCCCATGCACCATTTGCACAGATTTAGCTACCCGTATTACAACTACACGTATCACTCCTATGCACCACTTGTACAGATTAAGGAACCCGTAATACAACTACACGTATCACTCCCATGGACCACTTGTGCAGATTAGGCTACCCATATTACAACTACACATATCACTCCCACGCACCACTTGTGCTGCTTAAGCTACTTGCATCAGAGCTACACTTATCACTCCCATGCACCACTTGCACAGATTAGGCTACCCGTATTACAACTACACGTATCAATCCCACACACCCCTTGCGCCGATTATGCTACCCTTATAACAACTACACCTATCACTCCCATGCACCACTTGCGCAGATTAACCTACTCGTATTAAAACTGCACGTATCACTCCCAAGCATCGCTTGCGCAGATTAGGCAACCCGTATTACAACTACATGTATCACTTCCATACCCCATTTGCGCAGATTAAGCTACTCGTATTACAACTATAGTTATCACTCCCATGCATCATTTGTAAAGATTAGGCTACCCGTACTACAACTACACGTATTACTCACATGCACCTCTTATGTAGATTAAGCTACCCGTATTACAACTACACGTATCACACCCATGCACCACTTGCGCAGATTAGGCTACCCGTATTACAAATACAAGTATCACACCCATGGACCACTTGCGCAGATTAGGCTACACTTATTACAGCTACACGTATCACACCCATGCACCGCTTGTGCAGATTAGGCTGCCCGTATTAAAACTACATACATCACTCTCACGCACCTCTTTTGTCGATTAAGCTACCCGTATTACAACTACACGTATCACACCCATGCACCACTTGCGCAGATTAGGCTACCCAGATTACAATTACACGTATCACTCCCACACAACCCTTGCGCAGATTAGGCTACCCGTATTACAATTACACATATCACTCCCATGCACCATTTGCACAGATTAAGCTACCCGTATTACAACTACACGTATCACTCCTATGTACCACTTGTGCAGATTAAGGTACCAGTATTACAACTACACGTATCACTCACATGCACCACTTATGTAGATTAAGCTGCCCGTATTACAACTACACGTATCACACCCATGCACCACTTGCGCAGATTAGGCTACCCGTATTGCAACTACACGTTTCACACCCATGGACCACTTGCGCAGATTAGGCTACACTTATTACAGCTACACGTATCACACCAATGCATCACTTGTGCAGATTAGGCTGCCCGTATTAAGACTACATGCATCACTCTCACGCACCACTTTTGTCGATTAAGCTACCCGTATTACAACTACACGTATCACACCCATGCACCACTTGCGCAGATTGGGCTACCCGTATTACAATTACACATATCACTCCCATGCACCATTTGCACAGATTAAGCTACCCGTATTACAACTACACGCATCACTTCCATGCACCACTTGCGCAGATTAAGCTACCCGTATTACAACTAGACGTCTCACTCCCATGCACCATTTGCACAGATTAAGCTACCCGTACTACAACTACAGGTATCACTCACATGCACCACTTTTGTCGATTAAGCTACCCGTATTACAACTACACGTATCACTCCCATGCACCACTTGCGTAGATTAGGATACCCGTATTACAATTACACCTACCACTACAATGCACCACTTGCGCAGATTAGGCTACCTGTATTGCAACTACACGTATCACTCCCACACACGCCTTGCGCAGATTGGGCTACCCGTATTACAATTACACATATCACTCCCATGCACCATTTGCACAGATTTAGCTACCCGTATTACAACTACACGTATCACTCCTATGCACCACTTGTACAGATTAAGGAACCCGTAATACAACTACACGTATCACTCCCATGGACCACTTGTGCAGATTAGGCTACCCATATTACAACTACACATATCACTCCCACGCACCACTTGTGCTGCTTAAGCTACTTGCATCAGAGCTACACTTATCACTCCCATGCACCACTTGCACAGATTAGGCTACCCGTATTACAACTACACGTATCAATCCCACACACCCCTTGCGCCGATTATGCTACCCTTATAACAACTACACCTATCACTCCCATGCACCACTTGCGCAGATTAACCTACTCGTATTAAAACTGCACGTATCACTCCCAAGCATCGCTTGCGCAGATTAGGCAACCCGTATTACAACTACATGTATCACTTCCATACCCCATTTGCGCAGATTAAGCTACTCGTATTACAACTATAGTTATCACTCCCATGCATCATTTGTAAAGATTAGGCTACCCGTACTACAACTACACGTATTACTCACATGCACCTCTTATGTAGATTAAGCTACCCGTATTACAACTACACGTATCACACCCATGCACCACTTGCGCAGATTAGGCTACCCGTATTATAAATACAAGTATCACACCCATGGACCACTTGCGCAGATTAGGCTACACTTATTACAGCTACACGTATCACACCCATGCACCGCTTGTGCAGATTATGCTGCCCGTATTAAAACTACATACATCACTCTCACGCACCTCTTTTGTCGATTAAGCTACCCGTATTACAACTACACGTATCACACCCATGCACCACTTGCGCAGATTAGGCTACCCAGATTACAATTACACGTATCACTCCCACACACCCCTTGCGCAGATTAGGCTACCCGTATTACAATTACACATATCACTCCCATGCACCATTTGCACAGATTAAGCTACCCGTATTACAACTACACGTATCACTCCCATGTACCACTTGTGCAGATTAAGGTACCAGTATTACAACTACACGTATCACTCCCATGGACCACTTGTGCAGATTAGGCTACCCATATTACAACTACACATATCACTCCCACGCATCACTTGTGCAGATTAAGCTACTTGCATCAGAGCTACACTTATCACTCCCATGCACCACTTGTACAGATTAAGCAACCCTTATTACAACTACACATATCACTGCCACGCACCACGTGTGCAGCTTAAGCTACTTGCATTAGAACTACACTTATCACTCCCATGCAGCACTTGTGCAGATTAAGCTACCTGTATTACAACCAGACATATCACTCCCACGCACTATTGTGCAGATTAAACTAACCGTATTGCAACTACACGTATCACTCCTATGCACCACTTGCAAGGATTAGGCTACCCGTATTACAACAACACGTATCACTCCCACGCACCACTTGCACAGATTAAGCAACCTGTATTACAATTACACATATCACTCACATGCACCACTTGTGTCGATTATGCTACCCGTATTACAAGTACACTTATCACTCCCATTCACCACTTGCGCAGATTAGGATACCCGTATTACAATTACACCTATCACTACCATGCACGTCTTGTGCAGATTAAGCTACCCTAATTACAACTACACGTATCACTCCCATGCAACTCTTGTGTAAATTAAGCTACCCGTATTACAACTACACGTATCACTCTCACTCACCACTTGTATAGATTAAGCTTCCCGTATTACAACTACACGTATCACTCCCACGCACCACTTGCACAGATCAACATACCCGTATTACAACTACACGTATCACTCCTATGCACCACTTGTGCAGATTAAGGTACCCGTATTGCAACTACACGTATCACTCCCATGCACCACTTGTGCAGATAAGGCTACCCATATTACAACTACACATATAACTCCCATGCACCATTGTGCAGATAAACCCACCCGTATTTTAACTACACGTATCACTCCCATGCACCACTTGCACAGATTAGGCTACCCGTATTAAATCTACAAGTATCACTCCCACGCACCACTTGCACAGATTAAGCAACCCTTATTACAACTACACATATCACTGCCACGCACCACTTGTGCAGCTTAAGCTACTTGCATTAGAGCTACACTTATCACTCTCATGCACCACTTGTGCGGATTAAGCTACCTGTATTACAACTAGACGTATCACTCCCACGCACCACTTGCACAGATTAAACTAACCGTACTGCAACTACGCGCATCACCCCCATGCACCACTTGCAAGGATTAGGCTACCCGTATTACAACTACACGTATCACTCCCACACACCCCTTGCGCAGATTAGGCTACCCGTATAAAAACTACACATATCCCTCCCATGCACCACTTGCGCAGTTTAGGAAACCCGTATTACAACTACAGGTATCACACGCATGGACCACTAGCGCAGATAAGGCTACCCGTATTACAACTTTACGTATCACTCCCACGCACCATTGTGTAGATTAAGCTACCCGTATTACATTTACACATATCACTCCCATGCTCCACTTGCACAGATTAGGCTACCCGTATTACAACTACACATATCACTGCCACGCACCACTTGTGCAGCTTAAGCTAATCGCATCAGAGCTACACTTATCACTCCCATGTAGCACTTTTGCAGATTAAGCTACCTGTATTACAATTACACGTATCACTCCCACGCACCATTGTGCAGATTAAACTAACCGTATTGCAACTACAGGTGTCACTCCCAAGCACCGTTTGCGCAGATTAGGCAACCCGTATTACAACTACATGTATCACTCCCATGCCCCATTTGCGCAGATTAAGCTACCCATATTAAAACTACAGGTATCACTCCCATGCACCATTTGCAAAGATTAGGCTACCCGTAATACAACTACACGTATTACTCACATGCAACTCTTATGTAGATTAAGCTGCCCGTATTACAACTACACGTATCACACCCATGCACCACTTGCGCAGATTAGGCTACCCGTATTACAACTACACGTATCACATCCATGGACCACTTGCGCAGATTAGGCTACACTTATTACAGCTACACGTATCACACCCATGCACCACTTGTGCAGATTAGGCTGCCCGTATTAAAACTACATACATCACTCTCACGCACCACTTTTGTCGATTAAGCTACCCGTATTACAACTACACGTATCACACCCACACACACCTTGCGCAGATTGGGCTACCCGTATTACAATTACACATATCACTCCCATGCACCATTTGCACAGATTAAGCTTCCCGTATTACAACTACAGGTATCACTCCCATGCGCCACTTGCGCAGATTAAGCTACCCGTATTACAACTAGACGTATCACTCCCATGCACCATTTGCACAGATTAAGCTACCCGTACTACAACTACACGTATCACTCACATGCACCACTTTTGTCGATTAAGCTACCCGTATTACAACTACACGTATCACTACCATGCACATCCTGTGCAGATTAAGCTACCCTAATTACAACTACACGTATCACTCCCATGCAACTCTTGTGTAAATTAAGCTACCCGTATTACAACTACACGTATCACTATCACTGACCACTTGTGTAGATTAAGCTACCCGTATTACAACTACACGTATCACTCCCACGCACCACTTGCACAGATTAACAAACCCGTATTACAACTACACGTATCACTCATATGCACCACTTGTGCAGGTTAAGCTACCCGTATAACAACTACTCATATCACTCCCATGCACCACTTGCGCAGATTAGGCTACCCGTATTACAACTACACGTATCACACGCATGGACCACTAGCGCAGATTAGGCTACCCGTATTACAAATACACGTAACACACCCATGCACCACTTGCGCAGATTAGGTTACCCGTATTACAACTACATGTATCACTCTCACACACCACTTTTGTCGATTAAGCTACCCGTTTTACAACTACACGTATCACTCACATGCACCACTTATGTAGATTTAGCTGCCTGTATTACAACTACATGTATTACTACCACGCTAGACTTGTGTAGCTTAAGCTACTCGCATCAGAGCTTTACGTATCACACCATACAGCACTTGTGCAGATTACGCTTCTCGTATCGCAATTACATATACCACAACCACGCACCACTTGTGCAGCTTAAGGTACAGGGATTACAGATACACGTATCACTCCCTTGCAACTCTTGTGTAAATTTAGCTACCCGTATTACAACTACACGTATCACTCTCACTCACCACTTGTGTAGATTAAGCTACCCGTATCACAACTACACGTACCACTCCTATGCACCACTTGTGCAGATTAAGGTACCCGTATTACAACTACACGTATCACTCCCATGGACCACTTGTGCAGATTAGGCTACCCATATTACAACTACACGTATCACTTGTGCAGCTTAAGCTACTTGCATCAGAGCTACACTTATCATTCCCATGCACCACTTGTGCAGATTAAGCTACCTGTATTACAACTAGACGTATCACTCCCACGCACCATTGTACAGATTAAACTAACCGTATTGCAACTACACTTATCACTCCCATGCACCACTTGTAAAGATTAGGCTACCCGTATTACAACTACACGTATCACTCCCACACACCTCTTGCGCAGATTAGGCTACCCGTATAACAACTACTCATATCACTCCCATGCACCACTTGCGCAGATTAGGCTACCCGTATTACAACTACACGTATCACACGCATGGACCACTAGCGCAGATTAGGCTACCCGTATTACAAATACACGTAACACACCCATGCACCACTTGCGCAGATTAGGTTACCCGTATTACAACTACATGTATCACTCTCACACACCACTTTTGTCGATTAAGCTACCCGTTTTACAACTACACGTATCACTCACAAGCACCACTTATGTAGATTAAGCTGCCTGTATTACAACTACATGTAATACTACCACGCTAGACTTGTGTAGCTTAAGCTACTCGCATCAGAGCTTTACGTATCACACCATGCAGCACTTGTGCAGATTACGCTTCTCGTATCGCAATTACATATACCACAACCACGCACCACTTGTGCAGCTGAAGGTACAGGGATTACAGATACACGTATCACTCCCACGCACCAATTTTAAAGCTTAAGGTACCCGTATCACAACTACACGTATCACATCC
Organism: Sinonovacula constricta; assembly: GCA_007844125.1. Taxonomy (NCBI): domain Eukaryota; kingdom Metazoa; phylum Mollusca; class Bivalvia; order Cardiida; family Solecurtidae; genus Sinonovacula; species Sinonovacula constricta. Next base: position 38,800,045 of record CM017560.1, read on the forward strand.
ATGGACCACTTGCGCAGATTAGGCTACCCGTATTACAACTACACGTATCACATCCATGGACCACTTGCGCAGATTAGGCTACACTTATTACAGCTACACGTATCACACCCATGCACCACTTGTGCAGATTAGGCTGCCCGTATTAAAACTACATACATCACTCTCACGCACCACTTTTGTCGATTAAGCTACCCGTATTACAACTACACGTATCACACCCATGCACCACTTGCGCAGATTAGGCTATCCGTATTACAACTACACGTATCACTCCCACACACACCTTGCGCAGATTGGGCTACCCGTATTACAATTACACATATCACTCCCATGCACCATTTGCACAGATTAAGCTACCCGTATTACAACTACAGGTATCACTCCCATGCGCCACTTGCGCAGATTAAACTACCCGTATTACAACTAGACGTATCACTCCCATGCACCATTTGAACAGATTAGGTTACCCGTATTACAACTACATGTATCACTCTCACACACCACTTTTGTCGATTAAGCTACCCGTTTTACAACTACACGTATCACTCACATGCACCACTTATGTAGATTTAGCTGCCTGTATTACAACTACATGTATTACTACCACGCTAGACTTGTGTAGCTTAAGCTACTCGCATCAGAGCTTTACGTATCACACCATACAGCACTTGTGCAGATTACGCTTCTCGTATCGCAATTACATATACCACAACCACGCACCACTTGTGCAGCTTAAGGTACAGGGATTACAGATACACGTATCACTCCCTTGCAACTCTTGTGTAAATTTAGCTACCCGTATTACAACTACACGTATCACTCTCACTCACCACTTGTGTAGATTAAGCTACCCGTATCACAACTACACGTACCACTCCTATGCACCACTTGTGCAGATTAAGGTACCCGTATTACAACTACACGTATCACTCCCATGGACCACTTGTGCAGATTAGGCTACCCATATTACAACTACACGTATCACTTGTGCAGCTTAAGCTACTTGCATCAGAGCTACACTTATCATTCCCATGCACCACTTGTGCAGATTAAGCTACCTGTATTACAACTAGACGTATCACTCCCACGCACCATTGTACAGATTAAACTAACCGTATTGCAACTACACTTATCACTCCCATGCACCACTTGTAAAGATTAGGCTACCCGTATTACAACTACACGTATCACTCCCACACACCTCTTGCGCAGATTAGGCTACCCGTATAACAACTACTCATATCACTCCCATGCACCACTTGCGCAGATTAGGCTACCCGTATTACAACTACACGTATCACACGCATGGACCACTAGCGCAGATTAGGCTACCCGTATTACAAATACACGTAACACACCCATGCACCACTTGCGCAGATTAGGTTACCCGTATTACAACTACATGTATCACTCTCACACACCACTTTTGTCGATTAAGCTACCCGTTTTACAACTACACGTATCACTCACAAGCACCACTTATGTAGATTAAGCTGCCTGTATTACAACTACATGTAATACTACCACGCTAGACTTGTGTAGCTTAAGCTACTCGCATCAGAGCTTTACGTATCACACCATGCAGCACTTGTGCAGATTACGCTTCTCGTATCGCAATTACATATACCACAACCACGCACCACTTGTGCAGCTGAAGGTACAGGGATTACAGATACACGTATCACTCCCACGCACCAATTTTAAAGCTTAAGGTACCCGTATCACAACTACACGTATCACATCCATGGACCACTTGCGCAGATTAGGCTACCCGTATTACAACTACACGTATCACATCCATGGACCACTTGCGCAGATTAGGCTACACTTATTACAGCTACACGTATCACACCCATGCACCACTTGTGCAGATTAGTCTGCCCGTATTAAAACTACATACATCACTCTCACGCACCACTTTTGTCGATTAAGCTACCCGTATTACAACTACACGTATCACACCCATGCACCACTTGCGCAGATTAGGCTATCCGTATTACAACTACACGTATCACTCCCACACACACCTTGCGCAGATTGGGCTACCCGTATTACAATTACACATATCACTCCCATGCACCATTTGCACAGATTAAGCTACCCGTATTACAACTACAGGTATCACTCCCATGCGCCACTTGCGCAGATTAAACTACCCGTATTACAACTAGACGTATCACTCCCATGCACCATTTGAACAGATTAAGCTACCCGTACTACAACTACACGTATCACTCACATGCACCACTTTTGTCGATTAAGCTACCCGTATTACAACTACACGTATCACTACCATGCACATCTTGTGCAGATTAAGCTACCCTTATTACAACTACACGTATCACTCCCATGCAACTCTTGTGTAAATTAAGCTACCCGTATTACAACTACACGTATCACTCTCACTCACCACTTGTGTAGATTAAGCTACCCGTATTACAACTACACGTATCACTCCCACGCACTACTTGCACAGATCAACAAACCCGTATTACAACTACACGTATCACTCCTATGCACCACTTGTGCAGATTAAGGTACCCGTATTACAACTACACGTATCACTCCCATGGACCACCTGTGCAGATTAGGCTACCCATATTACAACTACACATATCACTCCCACGCACCACTTGTGCAGCTTAAGCTACTTGCATCAGAGCTACACTTATCATTCCCATGCACCACTTGTGCGGATTAAGCTACCTGTATTACAACTAGACGTATCACTCCCACGCACCATTGTACAGATTAAACTAACCGTATTGCAACTACACTTATGACTCCCATGCACCACTTGCAAGGATTAGACTACCCATATTACAACTACACGTATCACTCCCACACACCCCTTGCGCAGATTAGGCTACCCGTATAACAACTACTCATATCACTCCCATGCACCACTTGCGCAGATTAGGCTACCCGTATTACAACTACACGTATCACACGCATGGACCACTTGCGCAGATTAGGCTACCCGTATTACAACTACACGTATCACTCCCACGCACCACTTGCACAGATTAACAAACCCGTATTACAACTACACGTATCACTCCTATGCACCACTTGTGCAGATTAAGGTACCAATATTACAACTACACGTATCACTCTCATGGACCACTTGTGCAGATTAGGCTACCCATATTACAACTACACATATCACTTGTGCAGCTTAAGCTACTTGCATCAGAGCTACACTTATCATTCCCATGCACCACTTGTGCAGATTAAGCTACCTGTATTACAACTAGACGTATCACTCCCACGCACCATTGTACAGATTAAACTAACCGTATTGCAACTACACTTATCACTCCCATGCACCACTTGCAAATATTAGGCTACCCGTATTACAACTACACGTATCACTCCCACACACCCCTTGCGCAGATTAGGCTATCCGTATAACAATTACTCATATCACTCCCATGCACCACTTGCGCAGATTAGGCTACCCGTATTACAACTACACGTATCACACGCATGGACCACTAGCGCAGATTAGGCTACCCGAATTACAACTACACGTAACACACCCATGCACCACTTGCGCAGATTAGGTTACCCGTATTACAACTACATGCATCACTCTCACACACCACTTTTGTCGATTAAGCTACCCGTTTTACAACTACACGTATCACTCACATGCACCACTTATGTAGATTAAGCTGCCTGTATTACAACTACATGTATTACTACCACGCTAGACTTGTGTAGCTTAAGCTACTTGCATCAGAGCTGTACGTATCACACCATGCAGCACTTGTGCAGATTACGCTTCTCGTATCGCAATTACATATACCACAACCACGCACCACTTGTGCAGCTGAAGGTACAGGGATTACAGATACACGTATCACTCCCACGCTCCAATTTTGAAGCTTAATGTACCCGTATCACAACTACACGTATCACATCCATGGACCACTTGCGCAGATTAGGCTACCCGTATTACAACTACACGTATCACATCCATGGACCACTTGCGCAGATTAGGCTACACTTATTACAGCTACACGTATCACACCCATGCACCACTTGTGCAGATTAGGCTGCCCGTATTAAAACTACATACATCACTCTCACGCACCACTTTTGTCGATTAAGCTACCCGTATTACAACTACACGTATCACACCCATGCACCACTTGCGCAGATTAGCCTACCCGTATTACAACTACACGTATCACTCCCACACACACCTTGCGCAGATTGGGCTACCCGTATTACAATTACACATATCACTCCCATGCACCATTTGCACAGATTAAGCTACCCGTATTACAACTACAGGTATCACTCCCATGCGCCACTTGCGCAGATTAAGCTACCCGTATTACAACTAGACGTATCACTCCCATGCACCATTTGCACAGACTAAACTACCCGTACTACAACTACACGTATCACTCACATGCACCAGTTTTGTCGATTAAGCTACCCGTATTACAACTACACGTATCACTACCATGCACATCTTGTGCAGATTAAGCTACATTAATTACAACTACACGTATCACTCCCATGCAACTCTTGTGTAAATTAAGCTACCCGTATTACAACTACACATATCACTCTCACTCACCACTTGTGTAGATTAAGCTACCCGTATTACAACTACACGTATCACTCCCACGCACCACTTGCACAGATCAACAAACCCGTATTACAACTACACGTATCACTCCTATGCACCCCTTGTGCAGATTAAGGTACCCGTATTACAACTACACGTATCACTCCCATGGACCACTTGTGCAGATTAGGCTTCCCATATTACAACTACACATATCACTCCCACGCACCACTTGTGAAGCTTAAGCTACTTGCATCAGAGCTACACTTATCATTCCCATACACCACTTGTGCGGATTAAGCTACCTGTATTACAACTAGACGGATCACTCCCACGCACCATTGTACAGATTAAACTAACCATATTGCAACTACACTTATGACTCCCATGCACCACTTGCAAGGATTAGACTACCCATATTACAACTACACGTATCACTCCCACACACCCCTTGCGCAGATTAGGCTACCCGTATAACAACTACTCATATCACTCCCATGCACCACTTGCGCAGATTAGGCTACCCGTATTACAACTACACGTATCACACGCATGGACCACTTGCGCAGATTAGGCTACCCGTATTACAACTACACGTATCACTCCCACGCACCACTTGCACAGATTAACAAACCCGTATTACAACTACACGTATCACTCCTATGCACCACTTGTGCAGATTAAGGTACCCGTATTACAACTACACGTATCACTCCCATGGACCACTTGTGCAGATTAGGCTACCCATATTACACTTACACATATCACATGTGCAGCTTAATCTACTTGCATCAGAGCTACACTTATCATTCCCATGCACCACTTGTGCAGATTAAGCTACCTGTATTACAACTAGACGTATCACTCCCACGCACCATTGTACAGATTAAACTAACCGTATTGCAACTACACTTATCACTCCCATGCACCACTTGCAAAGATTAGGCTACCCGTATTACAACTACACGTATCACTCCCACACACCCCTTGCGCAGATCAGGCTACCCGTATAACAACTACTCATATCACTCCCATGCACCACTTGCGCAGATTAGGCTACCCGTATTACAACTACACGTATCACACGCATGGAACACTAGCGCAGATTAGGCTACCCGTATTACAACTACACGTAACACACCCATGCACCACTTGCGCAGATTAGGTTACCCGTATTACAACTACATGTATCACTCTCACACACCACTTTTGTCGATTAAGCTATCCGTTTTACAACTACACGTATCACTCACATGCACCACTTATGTAGATTAAGCTGCCTGTATTACAACTACATGTATTACTACCACGCTAGACTTGTGTAGCTTAAGCTACTCGCATCAGAGCTGTACGTATCACACCATGCAGCACTTGTGCAGATTACGCTTCTCGTATCGCAATTACATATACCACAACCACGCACCACTTGTGCAGCTGAAGGTACAGGGATTACAGATACACGTATCACTCCCACGCACCAATTTTGAAGCTTAAGGTACCCGTATCACAACTACACGTATCACATCCATTGACCACTTGCGCAGTTTAGGCTACCCGTATTACAACTACACGTATCACATCCATGGACCACTTGCGCAGATTAGGCTACACTTATTACAGCTACACGTATCACACCCATGCACCACTTGTGCAGATTAGGCTGTCCGTATTAAAACTACATACATCACTCTCACGCACCATTTTTGTCGATTAAGCTACCCGTATTACAACTACACGTATCACACCCATGCACCACTTGCGCAGATTAGCCTACCCGTATTACAACTACACGTATCACTCCCACACACACCTTGCGCAGATTGGGCTACCCGTATTACAATTACACATATCACTCCAATGCACCATTTGCACAGATTAAGCTACCCGTATTACAACTACAGGTATCACTCCCATGCGCCACTTGCGCAGATTAAGCTACCAGTATTACAACTAGACGTATCACTCCGATGCACCATTTGCACAGATTAAGCTACCCGTACTACAACTACACGTATCACTCACATGCACCACTTTTGTCGATTAAGCTTCCCGTATTACAACTACACGTATCACTACCATGCACATCTTGTGCAGATTAAGCTACCCTAATTACAACTACACGTATCACTCCCATGCAACTCTTGTGTAAATTAAGCTACCCGTATTACAACTACACGTATCACTCTCACTCACCACTTGTGTAGATTAAGCTACCCGTATTACAACTACACGTATCACTCCCACGCACCACTTGCACAGATCAACAAACCCGTATTACAACTACACGTATCACTCCTATGCACCACTTGTGCAGATTAAGGTACCCGTACTACAACTACACGTATCACTCCCATGGACCACTTGTGCAGATTAGGCTACCCATATAACAACTACACATATCACTCCCACGCACCACTTGTGCAGCTTAAGCTACTTGCATCAGTGCTTCACTTATCATTCCCATGCAACACTTGTGCGGATTAAGCTACCTGTATTACAACTAGACGTATCACTCCCACGCACCATTGTACAGATTAAACTAACCGTATTGCAACTACACTTATGACTCCCATGCACCACTTGCAAGGATTAGGCTACCCATATTACAACTACACGTATCACTCCCACACACCCCTTGCGCAGATTAGGCTACCCGTATAACAACTACACGTATCACACGCATGGACCACTAGCGCAGATTAGGCTACCCGTATTACAACTACACGTATCACTCCCACGCATCACTTGCACAGATTAACAAACCCGTATTACAACTACACGTATCACTCCTATGCACCACTTGTGCAGATTAAGGTACCCGTATTACAACTACACGTATCACTCTCATGGACCACTTGTGCAGATTAGGCTACCCATATTACAACTACACATATCACTTGTGCAGCTTAAGCTACTTGCATCAGAGCTACACTTATCATTCCCATGCACCACTTGTGCAGATTAAGCTACCTGTATTACATCTAGACGTATCACTCCCACGCACCATTGTACAGATTAAACTAACCGTATTGCAACTACACTTATCACTCCCATGCACCACTTGCAAAGATTAGGCTACCCGTATTACAACTACACGTATCACTCACACACACCCCTTGCGCAGATCAGGCTACCCGTATAACAACTACTTATATCACTCCCATGCACCACTTGCGCAGATTAGGCTACCCGTATTACAACTACACGTATCACACGCATGGAACACTAGCGCAGATTAGGCTACCCGTATTACAACTACACGTAACACACCCATGCTCCACTTGCGCAGATTAGGTTACCTGTATTACAACTACATGTATCACTCTCACACACCACTTTTGTCGATTTAGCTACCCGTTTTTACAACTACACGTATCACTCACATGCACCACTTATGTAGATTAAGCTGCCTGTATTACAACTACATGTATTACTACCACGCTAGACTTGTGTAGCTTAAGCTACTCGCATCAGAGCTGTACGTATCACACCATGCAGCACTTGTGCAGATTACGCTTCTCGTATCGCAATTACATATACCATAACCACGCACCACTTGTGCAGCTGAAGGTACAGGGATTACAGATACACGTATCACTCCCACGCACCAATTTTGAAGCTTAAGGTACCCGTATCACAACTACACGTATCACATCCATGGACCACTTGCGCAGATTAGGCTACCCGTATTACAACTACACGTATCACATCCATGGACCACTTGCGCAGATTAGGCTACACTTATTACAGCTACACGTATCACACCCATGCTCCACTTGTGCAGATTAGGCTGCCCGTATTAAAACTACATACATCACTCTCACGCACCACTTTTGTCGATTAAGCTACCCGTATTACAACTACACGTATCACACCCATGCACCACTTGCGCAGATTAGCCTACCCGTATTACAACTACACGTATCACTCCGACACACACCTTTCGCAGATTGGGCTACCCGTATTACAATTACACATATCACTCCCATGCACCATTTGCACAGATTAAGCTACCCGTATTACAACTACAGGTATCACTCCCATGCGCCACTTGCGCAGATTAAGCTACCTGTATTACAACTAGACGTATCACTTCCATGCACCATTTGCAAAGATTAACAGATTAAGCTACCCGTACTACAACTACACGTATCACTCACATGCACCACTTTTGTCGATTAAGCTACCCGTATTACAACTACACGTATCACTACCATGCACATCTTGTGCAGATTAAGCTACCCTAAATACAACTACACGTATCACTCCCATGCAACTCTTGTGTAAATTAAGCTACCCGTATTACAACTACACGTATCACTCTCACTCACCACTTGTGTAGATTAAGCTACCCGTATTACAACTACACGTATCACTCCCTCGCACCACTTGCACAGATCAACAAACCCGTATTACAACTACACGTATCACTCCTATGCACCACTTGTGCAGATTAAGGTACCCGTATTACAACTACACGTATCACTCCCATGGACCACTTGTGCAGATTAGGCTACCCATATTACAACTACACATATCACTCCCACGCACCACTTGTGCAGCTTAAGCTACTTGCATCAGAGCTACACTTATCATTCCCATGCACCACTTGTGCGGATTAAGCTACCTGTATTACAACTAGACGTATCACTCCCACGCACTATTGTACAGATTAAACTAACCGTATTGCAACTACACTTATGACTCCCATGCACCACTTGCAAGGATTAGGCTACCCATATTACAACTACACGTATCACTCCCACACACCCCTTGCGCAGATTAGGCTACCCGTATAACAACTACTCATATCACTCCCATGCACCACTTGCGCAGATTAGGCTACCCGTATTACAACTACACGTATCACACGTATGGACCACTAGCGCAGATTAGGCTACCCGTATTACAACTACACGTATCACTCCCACGCACCACTTGCACAGATTAACAAACCCGTATTACAACTACACGTATCACTCCTATGCACCACTTGTGCAGATTAAGGTACCCGTATTACAACTACACGTATCACTCCCATGGACCACTTGTGCAGATTAGGCTACCCATATTACAACTACACATATCCCTTGTGCAGCTTAAGCTGCTTGCATCAGAGCTACACTTATCATTCCCATGCACCACTTGTGCAGATTAAGCTACCTGTATTACAACTAGACGTATCACTCCCACGCACCATTGTACAGATTAAACTAACGGTATTGCAACTACACTTATCACTCCCATGCACCACTTGCAAAGATTAGGCTACCCGTATTACAACTACACGTATCACTCCCACACACCCCTTGCGCAGATTAGGCTACCCGTATAACAACTACTCATATCACTCCCATGCACCACTTGCGCAGATTAGGCTACCCGTATTACAACTACACGTATCACACGCATGGACCACTAGCGCAGATTAGGCTACCCGTATTACAACTACACGTAACACACCCATGCACCACTTGCGCAGATTAGGTTACCCGTATTACAACTACATGTATCACTCTCACACACCACTTTTGTCGATTAAGCTACCCGTTTTACAACTACACGTATCACTCACATGCACCACTTATGTAGATTAAGCTGCCTGTATTACAACTACATGTATTACTACCACGCTAGATTTGTGTAGCTTAAGCTACTCGCATCAGAGCTGTACGTATCACACCATGTAGCACTTGTTCAGATTACGCTTCTCGTATCCCAATTTCATATACCACAACCACGCATCACTTGTGCAGCTGAAGGTACAGGGATTACAGATGCACGTATCACTCCCACGCACCAATTTTGAAGCTTACGGTACCCGTATCACAACTACAAGTATCACATCCATGGACCACTTGCGCAGATTAGGCTACCCGTATTACAACTACACGTATCACATCCATGGACCACTTGCGCAGATTAGGCTACACTTATTACAGCTACACGTATCACACCCATGCACCACTTGTGCAGATTAGGCTGCCCGTATTAAAACTACATACATCACTCTCACGCACCACTTTTGTCGATTAAGCTACCCGTATTACAACTACACGTATCACACCCATGCACCACTTGCGCAGATTAGCCTACCCGTATTACAACTACACGTATCACTCCCACACACACCTTGCCCAGATTGGGCTACCCGTATTACAATTACACATATCACTCCCATGCACCATTTGCACAGATTAAGCTACCGTATTATAACTACAGGTATCACTCCCATGCGCCACTTGCGCAGATTAAGCTACCCGTATTACAACTAGACGTATCACTCCCATGCACCATTTGCACAGATTAAGCTAGCCGTACTACAACTACACGTATCACTCACATGCACCACTTTTGTCGATTAAGCTACCCGTATTACAGCTACACGTATCACTACCATGCACATCTAGTGCAGATTAAGCTCTCCTAATTACAACTACACGTATCACTCTCATGCAACTCTTGTGTAAATTAAGCTACCCGTATTACAACCACACGTATCACTCTCACTCACCACTTGTGTAGATTAAGCTACCCGTATTACAACTACACGTATCACTCCCACGCACCACTTGCACAGATCAAGAAACCCGTATTACAACTACACGTATCTCTCCTATGCACCACTTGTGCAGATTAAGGTACCTGTATTACAACTACACGTATCACTCCCATGGACCACTTGTGCAGATTAGGCTACCCATATTACAACTACACATATCACTCCCACGCACCACTTGTGCAGCTTAAGCTACTTGCATCAGAGCTACACTTATCATTCCCATGCACCACTTGTGCGGATTAAGCTACCTGTATTACAACTAGACGTATCACTCCCACACACCATTGTACAGATTAAACTAACCGTATTGCAACTACACTTATGACTCCCATGCACCACTTGCAAGGATTAGGCTACCCATATTACAACTACACGTATCACTCCCACACACCCCTTGCGCAGATTAGGCTACCCGTATAACAACTACTCATATCACTCCCATGCACCACTTGCGCAGATTAGGCTAACCGTATTACAACTACACGTATCACACGCATGGACCACTAGCGCAGATTAGGCTACCCGTATAACAACTACTCATATCACTCCCATGCACCACTTGCGCAGATTAGGCTACCCGTATTACAACTACACGTATCACACGTATGGACCACTAGCGCAGATTAGGCTACCCGTATTACAACTACACGTATCACTCCCACGCACCACTTGCACAGATTAACAAACCCGTATTACAACTACACGTATCACTCCTATGCACCACTTGTGCAGATTAATGTACCCGTATTACAACTACACGTATCACTCCCATGGACCACTTGTGCAGATTAGGCTACCCATATTACAACTACACATATCACTTGTGCAGCTTAAGCTGCTTGCATCAGAGCTACACTTATCATTCCCATGCACCACTTGTGCAGATTAAGCTACCTGTATTACAACTAGACGTATCACTCCCACGCACCATTGTACAGATTAAACTAACGGTATTGCAACTACACTTATCACTCCCATGCACCACTTGCAAAGATTAGGCTACCCGTATTACAACTACACGTATCACTCCCACACACCCCTTGCGCAGATTAGGCTACCCGTATAACAACTACTCATATCACTCCCATGCACCACTTGCGCAGATTAGGCTACCCGTATTACAACTACACGTATCACACGCATGGACCACTAGCGCAGATTAGGCTACCCGTATTACAACTACACGTAACACACCCATGCACCACTTGCGCAGATTAGGTTACCCGTATTACAACTACATGTATCACTCTCACACACCACTTTTGTCGATTAAGCTACCCGTTTTACAACTACACGTATCACTCACATGCACCACTTATGTAGATTAAGCTGCCTGTATTACAACTACATGTATTACTACCACGCTAGATTTGTGTAGCTTAAGCTACTCGCATCAGAGCTGTACGTATCACACCATGTAGCACTTGTTCAGATTACGCTTCTCGTATCCCAATTTCATATACCACAACCACGCATCACTTGTGCAGCTGAAGGTACAGGGATTACAGATGCACGTATCACTCCCACGCACCAATTTTGAAGCTTACGGTACCCGTATCACAACTACAAGTATCACATCCATGGACCACTTGCGCAGATTAGGCTACCCGTATTACAACTACACGTATCACATCCATGGACCACTTGCGCAGATTAGGCTACACTTATTACAGCTACACGTATCACACCCATGCACCACTTGTGCAGATTAGGCTGCCCGTATTAAAACTACATACATCACTCTCACGCACCACTTTTGTCGATTAAGCTACCCGTATTACAACTACACGTATCACACCCATGCACCACTTGCGCAGATTAGCCTACCCGTATTACAACTACACGTATCACTCCCACACACACCTTGCCCAGATTGGGCTACCCGTATTACAATTACACATATCACTCCCATGCACCATTTGCACAGATTAAGCTACCGTATTATAACTACAGGTATCACTCCCATGCGCCACTTGCGCAGATTAAGCTACCCGTATTACAACTAGACGTATCACTCCCATGCACCATTTGCACAGATTAAGCTAGCCGTACTACAACTACACGTATCACTCACATGCACCACTTTTGTCGATTAAGCTACCCGTATTACAGCTACACGTATCACTACCATGCACATCTAGTGCAGATTAAGCTCTCCTAATTACAACTACACGTATCACTCTCATGCAACTCTTGTGTAAATTAAGCTACCCGTATTACAACCACACGTATCACTCTCACTCACCACTTGTGTAGATTAAGCTACCCGTATTACAACTACACGTATCACTCCCACGCACCACTTGCACAGATCAAGAAACCCGTATTACAACTACACGTATCTCTCCTATGCACCACTTGTGCAGATTAAGGTACCTGTATTACAACTACACGTATCACTCCCATGGACCACTTGTGCAGATTAGGCTACCCATATTACAACTACACATATCACTCCCACGCACCACTTGTGCAGCTTAAGCTACTTGCATCAGAGCTACACTTATCATTCCCATGCACCACTTGTGCGGATTAAGCTACCTGTATTACAACTAGACGTATCACTCCCACACACCATTGTACAGATTAAACTAACCGTATTGCAACTACACTTATGACTCCCATGCACCACTTGCAAGGATTAGGCTACCCATATTACAACTACACGTATCACTCCCACACACCCCTTGCGCAGATTAGGCTACCCGTATAACAACTACTCATATCACTCCCATGCACCACTTGCGCAGATTAGGCTAACCGTATTACAACTACACGTATCACACGCATGGACCACTAGCGCAGATTAGGCTACCCGTATTACAACTACACGTAACTCACCCATGCACCACTTGCGCAGATTAGGTTACCCGTATTACAACTACATGTATCACTCTCACACACCACTTTTGTCGATTAAGCTACCCGTACTACAACTACACGTATCACTCACATGCACCACTTATGTAGATTAAGCTGCCCGTATTACAACTACACGTATCACACCCATGCACCACTTGCGCTGAATAGGCTACCCGTATTACAAGTACACGTATCACACCCATGGACCACTTACGCAGATTAGGCTACACGTATTACAACTACACGTATCCCTCCCGTGTACCATTTGCACAGATTAGGCTACCCGTACTACAACTACACGTATCACTCACATGCACCACTTATGTAGATAAAGCTGCCCGTATTACTACTAAACGTATCACTCCCATGCACCACTTGCGCAGATTAAGCTATCCATATAACAACTACAGGTATCACTCCAATGCACAATTTGCATAGATTAGGCTACCCGTACTACAACTACACGTATCACTCACATGCACCACTTTTGTCGATTAAGCTACCCGTATTGCAACTACACGTATCACTCCCATGCACCACTTGCGCAGATTAGGATACCCGTATTACAATTACACGTATCACTCTCACGCACCACTTGTAGTGATTAAGCTACTCGTATTACAACTACACGTATCACTCCCACGCTCCACTTGCACAAATTAACAAACCCGTATTACAACTACACGTATCACTCCTATGCACCACTTGTGCAGATTAAGGTACCCGTATTACAACTACACGTATCACTCCTATGCACCACTTGTGCAGATTAAGGTACCCGTATTACAACTACACGTATCACTCCCATGGACCACTTGTGTAGATTAGGCTACCCATATTTCAACTACACATATCACTCCCACGCACCATTGTGCAGATAAACCCACCCGTATTACAACTACACGTATCACTCCCATGCACCACTTGCACAGATTAGGCTACCCGTATTAAATCTACACGTATCCTTCTCACGCACCACTTGCTCTGATTAAGCTACCGGTAATACAACTACACGTTTCACTCCCATGCACCACTTGCGCAGATTTGGCTACCCGTATTACAACTACACGTATCACTCCCATGCACCACTTGAGCAGATCAGGCTACCTGTATTAAAACTACACGTATTACTACCACACTAGACTTGTGTAGGTTAAGCTACTCGCACCAGAGCTTTACGTATCACCCCATGCAGCACTTCTGCAGATTAAGCTTTTCGTATCGCAATTACACATATCACAAACACGCACTACTTGTGCAGCTGAAGGTTCCCGGATTACAGCTACACGTATCACTCCTACGCACCACTTGTGCAGCTTAAGGTACCCGCATCACACCTACACGTATAACTCCCAGGCACCACTTGAGCAGATTAGACTACATGTATTACAACTACACATATCACTCCCACACACCATTGTGCAGATTAGGCTACCCGTATTACAACTACACGTATCACTCCCACGCACCACTTGCACAGATTAACAAACCCGTATTACAACTACACGTATCACTCCTATGCACCACTTGCACAGATTATGCTACCCGTATTACAACTACACGTATCACTCCCATGCACCACTTTTGCAGATTATGCTACCCGTTTTACAACTACACGTATCACTCACATGCACCACTTATGTAGATTAAGCTGCCTGTATTACAACTACATGTATTACTACCACGCTAGACTTGTGTAGCTTAAGCTACTCGCATCAGAGCTTTACGTATCACACCATGCAGCACTTGTGCAGATTACGCTTCTTGTATCGCAATTACACATATCACAACCACGCACCACTTATGCAGCTGAAGGTACACGGATTACAGATACACGTATCACTCCCACGCACCAATTATGCAGCTTAAGGTGCCCGTATCACACCTATACGTATCACTCCCAGGCACGACTTGTGCAGATTAAGCTACCCGTATGTCATTTACTCGCATCACTCCATTGCATCACTTGCGCAGATAAGTCTATCCATACCGCAACTACACACATCACTCCAACGCACCACTTGTGTATTTATAGTGAACGCGTGTCGCGCATTATAAACTAGACGGTTCATGGACGTCGGGTAAACTCCAGTGTATGGCTATCTCTGTAATGTCCGTTTATACATGGACTTTACGAACGTAAACAATCTACAGCATCGAACAACTTTGTGTTAATTCACAATCAGTGACAAACATATTTGTTAAATACGCGTTCTTGTTTAAAAGAAAAATGCATTCGTAGCGAGTTAATCAGCTAGCTATATGTTGAAGAAGAATATATCATTATTCTACATTGAGCAATTGGTTTTAAATAAAATTAAACAAACGACTAAACAAACCAATTGCCCATAGTCTATTTTATAAGTAATTTTTACGTGTGTTTTCCGCATCGAGTAGAAATGCTGTAGTTGTGTTATGTGATAAGCTGTGGCGATTGATTTAAAGGCAAAACGTTTACTTTCTCACATGCATAAACATACATCACTACCTGTATCCTCATTACTATTTACTTATTTAAATATTGACTAGAGATTTAACAAAACCTTGACTTAATATGTTTGGACAGAGGACATACGTTCCACTTAATGTGTATTGCTTATAAAACATTCATACATAAATAATTTTTAAAGTCGATTTTTTTAAATTGATATTCAGAAAATAAAAAACGTGTAGGTATGTATTGTCTCCTACAACGATACTGTACGTTGTCACGTGTTTTTCAAAATATAGCATTGGTTACAGTTATTGAGTAAACATGATGTAAGTGGTGGGAGGTCGGTGGATATGGCAAGCGTATCACGTTGATTGGTAAGGAATACGAACCTAACAGCTGATCCCAGTAGGGAGTACTTTGTGATAGCAGTTTCATGACACAAAGCCCTACTGTGTACTGTGCTGTCTACATAACAATGTTAAGTCACCAAGACTAATACAAACATATATGTAAAGGTTTTTCCTGACAGGAAACGTGTGTAATTTACTGATAATTTATACAGTATATGATTTTGTTGACTAAAAATTATTGCTGTTGCAAACAATGACTTTTTTAACTTTTTATATCTGAAAAATAATAGTAACATTTTTATACTGAAAGTGTAAAGACGAATATATACATAGAGGAACCATCTTTCTTATGTGCCAGTGTGTCCCGTATTTACATTTTCCTTAGTTCATATTGTAATAAATGGTTTGCATAAAATTGTTTAGTTTGGCAAGTGTAGTAAATATGCATTTTAGTCTAGAATCCAAATTAGCAATGTTAAGTGAATACGACGCTTTTTTGACAATGTTTACATAATCTGTTTTATTTTAATAAAAGAAATTCGGTAACATGATGTGGTGCCAAAACCAGTATGGTCTAGCGGAATACCGAGCAGAATTGGAAATTGTAAGTTATAGTAATCTAACGAAAGAAATATTGGTTAATTTGAGATACAACTTCTCTAACTTTCAACAAAAATATAAACATAGGCAATTGTAACAAATGTATATTTGTTCAGCAAAAAAACGGATGATTCAGTAAATGTTGTTTACGAAATACTTGCAAGAATCGCATTTTCTTTCCCGATAGGCAAGCGATGATCGATGGGAAAATAGAGCCAAGAAAAGTAAGGTAACTGTATTTTATAGTCCAAATCAAAGGGAAGTATAATTTTTTGCTAATAAAATAACTACCTTAGTTTAAAAAAGGCTAAGTATCACAAAGATAATTTAAAATCAAAGAAAATAAAAAAAATTGTTTTGAAGGAAAACAGTCATGTATTTATTTTAAGAGTCTTGTTCAGGGATTAAACGACTGATGTTTCACAACTGTCTCTCACTGTATGGGCTACAGTCCAAGAAGAGAGAACCTTGTTGTGAAGAGGTTTTCCAACTAAATCTCCGTTACCTAAAGGGGTCTATCAGGATATTAATCTAGCTGGGGCTTTTCTCTCACAGGTAGATGAATGTCACTGGTACATTTCAGTATATGCCAATTTATGAAAATAATAATATGGTATTCATTACACCGTTTCATATTAGTTGCATGGGATTGTACGACATAATTAGGGGTCTCTTATCACAGTGAACGAACTGCCTGTTTTGAGTTTCCTTGTGACGTTCAAACAATTCAAAGGTAACCTTTTCGATTTTGCTTTAACGTATCTGGGAAGTGACGTCATACATTCGGTCAGAATCGGCCAACGACTTTCGTATCGGCACTCTATCTGACCGACCCTCCATATTGTGACACGTATTTATGTCGTGACGAATTGGCAATATATGTTAGCAACCATATATGTGGTCTTGATATTGCGACACATATTAACGCAGAATTTTAAGATTATATTGTACTCATTCTCACTCATTCTCAATTTAGCCAATAACTTTTTACCAGTTGCATATATGAATTTAAAGATGAGTCTTCTATTTTCACTATCTCGTGCAAAATAAATTGATGGTACAAATTGCCTACTTAAATATGTACAAAGTAATGCACATCGTAATTTTCGCCAAATATTCACATTAAATGGCGTGAAAATAAACGATAAACATTGCAGTCACGTTTCACAGAGTTGTTTAACAACCAATAACAGCATATGATGTGTGAAATGACGAATGACATGGATGGTGCTATTACATTTATTCCACATCTATCCCAGTTAATGGGTTAAACATTGCAAATAATTTATTTGTTACACATCCCTTGTGGTGAGAGGCAGAATGTGAACATACGAAACATATTCAGTATATGTGTTTAAGACAATTCAGATCAACTAGATCTATGGAAGATCTCCAAGCTTATAAAGAGAAGAGAAATGGATTCAAAATAAATGCAAACTCAAAGCTCAATAAAAACTTGAAAGAGAAGAATTATATATTAACAGAAAAAGGCGCAAACAATTTAAGTTGGTAATATAACGATATAGTAAACAACAATTACAAGTGCGTTATATTACGGAAAATGATTGGTATGATTATTGTAATAGACCGCTTTGTGATAACATTGTTGTTGATATTGATATGAGTATCTTAATAAGTCAATAACAAAAGCTGCGATGTAGACAGGATAGAGTCAGAGTTGTATAAATATGTTGCTAATGAAATTGCTCAAATATTCACAAAACTGTTTAGTATTTTTGGAAACATGCACGTTTTCCTTTGTAATGGGACATGTAACTATTACAATGTATACATAGTTACCTTAATAATAAAAAAACGCCTGTATAGATAAATGGTTTAAATACAATACTACAATTATTGTGTATAAATTTGGCTTCAGGCGAGGATACTCAGCAACAGACATGATTGTTTTGTTAACAGACAATGGTACAAAAAGTATACATCAAGAAAATGTGAATTATTTTAATGTATATTCTTTGAGTATTACAATTGCAAGGCATTTAATATAATAAGTCATAATTACCTATTTATGTACTTACAAAGGGTGCTCATGGGGCGATTCCTTTACCTCTTAAAAACGATGTATAAATATTGTGCTAAAGTAAAAGGTACTCAAAGCCTGGACAACATAACAACGAAAGTTCTAACAATTGTATAATTTAATGACAATGCTGATTACATAACTAACATGATCCTCTGTAATACTGGTACTAGGCAAGTAGATCAAGTTCAACAATCTTAACCTCTACATTGACGAGATGTGTACATTGCTACATGAATAGTGTGGTTATGTTATATTTATTGCAAATGCAATTCCTAACACAATTAGCCCAATTTTCGCTTATGATTTTGAAAACTGTCGAGAAACAGTAAATGAGCTGCAGCAACAACTAAATGTTATATACGTTAAAACAACTGGAATTGAAATTAATATTGACCCTACATAAATAATTATTTTTTCGAAATGCTGGATTATTCAACTAGGTACTGTGAGTTGGAAATACAGATGTCAGAAAGTACACACGGCTTATATTCAAAACAAATATATTCTGGAATCAGGCTGTTATAAATTAACAACCTAAGCACAAAAAGCCATATTCTCATTATGTATGCTTCAGCGACGGTATGGTTTCTTACAACATAATTATATGTTTAATATATTTGATTCAACGATTTCTCCGATTCTCTGTTAAGGATCCCAGATTTTGGGCTATGAATATAACAGTGCTTTAAAATCTATGCAATCCTTATAGTGTAAATGCTATATAAACGTAAATAAAACTTTTATCAACTGTATCTCTCCAGGTGAGTGTGGTTGGCTGCCACACTTTTAATATTACATAATATTACACACTGTATACACTACTGGCGTTCCTTACTTCAAAAGCCACAACACCGATATCCTTGATACTGCTATATTGTATTAAGATCCCTCGATAATGCGAACAGATGTTGGTTGGCTAAAAAATTAAAAATATTGTTTACATACGGTATGTTTACATGTGGATATTCCAGGATGTAGGTGATCAAGACTTATTTTTTTATCTCAATTCAAGCAGCGGCTTAAATATATCTACATTCAAAAGTTGCATGAAGATGTTGACCAATCAAATCGATGCCATCACTACAGAAAATTTTAGACAATTAAATCATGAAAAACACCTGTAGTTAGATATTGGTCGGAAAACAAAATGTCACTATCGAAAATTTTAAGTTCAAACCACAGATTAATGTTAAATATATAAAGACAAAACACTATACAATAAAGGACATAATATGTTAAGAATGTTTATACATTGATTCAGTTATAATAGAATGTGAATTCCATGCAGTGTTTTTTTTTCATTGTAATAAGTATAAACATATAAGACAGTATTATTAATTTACAGGGTACCATTCGGGGAAATCTCTAGAATGTTTTTTACTTAAATGTTTCCTGTTACATGTTTAAAGTAATTAATGTAATTATTTTATATTAACCATGCTATACGACATCCTCATTATTAACTTTAATTATTGTTGCAGAGAGAAACAGTAAAAGCAGAACAAACTAGGATGTCCATAATCCCGATGGAACTAATGTTGTAACAATGCAATGTTTTTTTAAAGTAAGTATGTGATAAAGTGGTTTATAATCAAACACCGAACTGACATTAAGAATACAATTTAACAAAAGTTGCTGTCAATTGAAGGATAGTATGTCATTCAATATAGGACCGAAATACTACAAAATATCCAATGACTTATTTTGAAAAGCAATATTTTATTAGTATCTAAGATGGATACTGCTATATAGTAAATCTGTGTTTAAGGGAGCCTTAATTAGTCTGAACATATTCTGTTTTAAAGATGTTCATGTAATAAAAGCATTGAACAATGAACACAAATCTCTATGGTTTGAACCCAGAACCCTCCAATCCCGAGTCCATAATCTTAACGTCTTGACCAAGAACACTTCAACCATGTTACAAATGCTTTCTTTCTGTGTTGCACGTTTATCTTATGCTTATGAATATGCTAATCTTTATTAAGATCCCTTTGAAAACTTGTCGTAACAGGGCTAGGTTTGAATTTGAAACCCTCCGATACAGAGTATCAAAACACAATCTCTTGACCACAAACACTTCGGATATGCTACGAAAGAATTCCTTCAAGCTGGCAGCACTGGAAATGCTATTTTTAGATCTGCGCGGACCTTACAGAACTCGTGTTTTTATATTGCCAGTAAGTTTAAATGTTGCATAAACATTGTAACTAAACTGAGACTTTACCGTGCATCACCAATGGATCATTCAGAACAAGCTTTTTTCTGGCTAGGGACTGTTTCGTTGCTGATAGATAATCTCAATGTATTAACATGAAGTCCGAATATCAAAGGACGGACCGAAGAGCATTCCTATCTACTTTTATAAGTTATTTTATGTTTTTAAATGTTTAAATGTTGTAATGAAATTTACAGACACACAAAGGTAAATATAAAAATAAATGTAAATATAAAATGACGCCGTTTATGAATTAGGACTCGTATATCATCAGGGTTAGAAAGTCCGCTAAACAGACTTTCCCATATGTAAGCATTTCATATATTGGCGTCGCGATCCATTCAAGGCATAGTGTATAGGTCTATTGATAATGTTAATTATAGACATGACTGAATGGGTGCTGTTAGTGTGTAAACAAGTTAATATAACTATTATGTTCTGTAAATAGTGTGGATATAAATGGACTGGACTAAAATGTATATATAAAATGACTAAAGATTCTACATGCATTGTAGATATCTTTGTCTGCACAGCAATGAACTGTATTTCTTTATCGCTTCAATAAGTTCTTTAATTACCAACATTAAGTTATTACGCCACATTCAGTCCCGACATGAAGGTATTGTGCCGTACAGACATGAAGTTGTTTCGCTATTTATATTACAGGTACATACATGAAGTAGTAATGTGTCATGTCGTATGAATTACTGATATGGTGTAATAACGATGTACACATAATCAAAACGAATGATGCGGAATTAATAGCCTACATAAAGAAATTGTGAAGCATTAATTTCCGATATTGGGTATATTTGTCGTAGTGAGCATTTATTTGAAAGTATTATGCCGTATAAATTATGTTGTTGTTTTTTTTTGCCTTATAAGGTACTGACAAGAAATTGCGGTATTAATTACCAACATGAAGTTATGATGCGTTAATTATTACTGACATGAAGTTATGATCTGGTAATTATAACCGTTATGAAGTTATGATGCGGTAGATATTACAGACATGAACTTATAATGCGGTAATTATTACCGACATGAATTTATAATCTGGTAATTATAACCGACATGAAGTCATAATGCAGTCATTTTTACAGACATGAAGTTATAATGCAGTCATTTTTACAGACATGAAATTATGATGCGGTAATCTTTACCGACATGAATTTATAATGCGGTCATTTTTACAGACATTAAATTATGATGCGGTAATTATTTACAGACATGGAATTATGATGCGGTAATTATAACCATCGTGAAGTTATGATGCGGTTATTATAACCAACATGAGGTTACAATGCGGTAATTATTATAGACATGAAATTAGGATGCGGTACTTATAACAGACATGAAGTTATGATGTGGTAATTATTACAGACATGTTATTATGATGCGGTATTTATAACCGACATGAAGTTATAATGCGGTCATTTTTACAGACATAAAATTATGATGCTGTAATTATAATCGACATGAAGTAATGATGACATATACACACTAAATTATAAATGTCGTATGAATTACTGTTATGAAGTTAATGCCAAAGAAGTACCGAGATGTTTTTGTGTCGTAAAGATGTCTAAGTGATTCATTACGATGTATACTTGGCCGATATGCAATCATCATGCCGTATACATTTCAACATGCAGTTTTAAAGGCCATAAATTTACAATATGTTTTCGTGTCCTAAAAATACAGACTATTACACAGAATACAGAAACTATTACGCCGTATACACGTACAATCAATATGTCAAATTAATTACTAGCATGAATTTATGGCCCAATACACATTACAGGTACAAGGTTATATTATATAAATTACCAGTAGGAAGTTATTTCGCCGTATGACATATCCATATAAAGTTATTTAATCACACGCATTACCGGTATAAAGTTATTACGGCGTTTGAATTACCGGTATAATGTTATTCCGCCATATAAATAGCACATTATGTCATATACATAACCGCTAAGAAAATATA
Source organism: Sinonovacula constricta (assembly GCA_007844125.1). Lineage (NCBI taxonomy): Eukaryota > Metazoa > Mollusca > Bivalvia > Cardiida > Solecurtidae > Sinonovacula > Sinonovacula constricta. The sequence goes on from CM017560.1 coordinate 38,823,690, forward strand.
TTGCAATATTTATAACCGATATAACCTTCTAACACCATGTAAATTGCCGGTATGCAGTTATCATGACGTATACATTGCATCATGATGAGGTATTTATTTTTGACTCGGAGATGTAATGTCTGATGTTTTTCAAATAGCAACCTTACAATATTCTGTATACAACATGTCGACGTGAACCGATAAAAGCACTGGACAATGCATGACCGAGAGTTGTTAGAATTTGTATATGTACAGTATCGTCGTGTATAAAATTTCGACAAAATGGTTTTACCAGTATAGGTGACATACATTAAATGATGTAAAGTATCCATGTCAAATTTAGTATTAAGTATATGGTTATGGTATAAAATTATATTCCTATATGTTGATTATTGCTTTATAGCCCAAGTTCGGTAAATAATAGGACCTTATAACATGTATAGTCTTAATGTTTGCACGGTACACAACTTAATTATTATATGTAAGTATTTATATTATATATTAGTAAATCCAGACTTAGAACATTTCTTTGGTTATAGAACGTGGTCTTATTGTCGTTATTTAACAAATATGGATTTTAAACATTTTTGACATTGGACAAAACAATTTGGAATCTACCCGGGTCTATAGATTACTAATCAAGTAGTAGTAGTAGTAGTAGTAGTAGTAGTAGTAGTAGTAGTAGCAGTAGTTGTTGTTGTTGTAGAAGAAGCAGTAGCAGCAGCGATGGTGGTAGTAATGGTAGCAATTGTTGTAGTATTTGTTGTAGCAGCGGATTTGGTTTTGTAAGGTGAAATATTAGCCGTATCAACACCAGCTTTTGTAAAAAGACAAAAAAGACACAACATTTTATCCATGACAGTATTGCTTGATAGCGCAACTGGGTTAACGTCCGCCGAAGAAACGGTAGTTTCCAGGTTCGCTGCAGCGCAGCAACATACATAAGTATAAAGGTAATACGTATTAAAAGCAGTAGTGGCATAGCTCCCTTGCTAACGCTCATGCTAATATAAAGTTAGTTCTACAACTGTTTGGTCCGGTGTCAGGATAATATGACTGGGTGTGGTATCTGGTCGTATGTTCACGGCACTCTATACACAGTGAAGGTATTACTGTATCTGCTCCAAGTGGACATTATCTCCAGATAACTAAATACTGTTGGTGGGACGATAAAACCAATGCACAAACATTTTATTCACGTACATGTTTACTTTAAAAGATCTAAACCTAGCTCTGTCAAATTGTTTTGCCCTAAATATGTTTCCTAATATTGCAGTAAAACAGCATTCCTTTAGTACTAAACGTCAACAGCTGAAAGAAAATGACCTAGTTTCTTCCACAGGGCAAACGGAAGTGTGCCCGTACGGACAACTGACACCCCCGGACATTTGCACCCCTCCCTTGTATGTTTTCCATAACCCCCACAAAGAAAAGGACCGGATGGTTGACCCCCCCCCCCCCCACACACACACACTATTTAAATTTAGGGTCGGACATTTGCCTCAACCACACACTCCACACGTCTTAATAATTTCTCATCATGCCGCGAAGTTAAGTCGTCAATAACGTTGCACAATTTCTCATAGCACACGCCGTTCACGTGTACTTATTATTTGTATTCCCTCAAAAGTACTCAACGTTCACATCCTCACTATCTCGGCTAAATGGCAGCTTGAAGGCACTTATCGGTCGATATCCATGTTACACATACTTTAGAGAAATAATGGATATTTTAAATTGAAAGAAACATACTCCTTCAAAGGATCGTGCTTGGCGATTGTTTTCTCAGAGTTTTCTTTGATGTAGCAGGTGCTAGAAATAACACCGCTTTTATTGGAGACAACCTTCGAAAAAATAAAATCACCGTTAGTGATTTAATTAGCGACTCGTTTTAAGTGCGTTTACTATGTTGTCAATTACCGTTATTTTGCCTTTTCATTTTGACAGGGGTGCAAACGTCCGGCCGTTATATCTGATAGGGGGCAATCGTTCGGTCTGAAGTTACGGGTGGGGGAAGGGGGGGAAACATCCGGCGGGGGGTGGGGGCAACTATCTAGGGGGCAAATGTCCGTGAATTTATTTAGGAAGACTTTCCATCTTCTATTTCTTGCAACAATAAATTAAAAAAGACGAAATATCTAAAATTGCGTACTCTTGCGCTTAAGAATAATAAGCATAAGCATTTAAGACTGGTGTGTCTTTGAACGATTATCTAAATTATCTAAACTTAAAAAAGTAATAAAGCTTTTATATTTTTTATTTACACATTTTCTATATCATTTTAAATAGAACTTCGGAAAATCGCGATGAACTGCCCTGTTAGCTCAGTCGGTTAAGATGCCGCTACTTAAATTTTCAATCCTGCAGGACAGAGATCGAGCCGTCACTCCAGCCCCCGCCCCCTTTTTTAATGGCCTCGTTTGCTCTACTTTACCAATCTTTATATTATGGACATTTTGGAGGGATAACAAGCATAATAACGCGATAAATGAGTTTTGTTCACGTAAACATTCCTGATCGTGTCGTCAAAAAAAAATTCCAGCTTAGAGCAGGTGCGCGAATATCAGTTGATAAAGCTCATGTTTATCACACAAGTTATATCAACGGATATTTACGGAGATGGTGGGATAAATTACCTTCTTACATCATGTTAATTGCCGCTATTCAGTTATCATGGCGTATACATTGCATAATGAAGTATTTATTTGTGACTCGGAGATGTAATGTCTGATAAATGTTTACGTATTTCAGTATCCATGTCAAATTATTAATTATATAGTTTTGTTATTTAATTATGTTCCTATATGTTGATTATTGGTTAATAAACTCAGTTCGGTAAATAATAGGACATTATAACATGTGTAGTCTTAATGTTTGTAATGTACACAACTTAATTATTGTATGCAGGTACTAATAGTATAGTAGTAGTCGTAGCAGTAGTAGTAGTAGTAGTTGTTGTTGTTGTTATTGTTGTAGAATAAACAGAAGCAGCAGCAGCGATGGTAGTAGTAGTAGTAGTAGCAATTGTTGTAGTACTTGGTGTAGCAGCGGTTGTGGTTGTGTTAGGTGAAGAATTAGCCGCACCAACACCAGCTATTGTAGTACTACATAGAACTACGCGAAGTACAGATAAACACCACTACATTTTCGATAAGATATAATTTTTCAAAAACATTTCTGGGACGCGAGAATATTCATATTCCTTACGCATTCCTTAACCAGTCCCTTTAGTTTGCCTACAGAGTCTTAAAGCAGTTTAAGGGAAACACGACAACATTTTAACTATGACAGTATTTCTGGATAACGCAACTGGTTGAATGTCGGCTGAAGAAACGGTAGCTTCCAGGTTCGCTGCAGGGCAGCGACATACATAAGTATACAAGTATTAAGTATTAAAATCAGTAGTGGCTTAGCTCCTTTGCTAACGCTCAGGCAAATATAAAGGTAGTTCTACAACTGTTCGGTCCGGTGTCAGGATAATATGACTGGTTGTGGTATCTGGTCATATGTTCAATGCATGCTATACACAGTGAAGGCATCACCGTATCTACTTCAAGTGGACACTATCTCCAGATAACTAAATACTGTTGGTGGGACGATAAAAGCAATACACAATCAAACATTTTATTCACGAACATGTTTACTTTTAAAGGTCTTAACCTAGCTCAGTCAAATTGTTTTGCGCTAAATATTATTTCTTAATATTACAGTAAAACAGGATTCCTTTACTACTTAACGTCACCAGCTGAAAGAAATGTCATAGTTTCTTCCACAGGGTAAACAGACATTTGCCCCTCTGGACATTTGCTCCCTCCCGGACGTTTAACCCCCCCCCCCCACCTGCATGTGCACCCCGTATGTTTACTTCCCTATCAAAGTAAAGAAGTAAAGGCCGGATGGTTGCACCCCCTCACCTTAAATTTAAGCCCCCCCCCACACACACACACACACATACCCCACACTTTTTTAGAGTTTCTTATCATGCCGCGAAGGTAAAACGTCAATAACGTTGCACATCTTTTGCATAGCGCACGCCGTTCACGTGTACTTATCACTTTAAATCCTTCAACAGTATCCAACGTTCACACCCTCACTATCTCGTCTAAATGGCAGCTTGGAGAAAATTATCGATCGATATCCATGTTACACAGTCTTTAGAGAAATAATGGATAGGTCAAATTGAAACAAACATATTCCTTCAAAAGATTGTGATTGGCGATTGTTTCCCTGAGTTTTCTTTGATGTAGCAGTGCTAGCCAGAGAGACCTGCGCGCTTGCGAGCAATACCACCGCATTTATTGGAGACAACCTTCGAAAAATTAAAATCACAGTTAGTGATTTAAGTAGCGTCTCGTTTTAAGTGCGTAAACAATGTTATCAATGGCCGATAATTGGCGCTAATCTTTGCAAAACGAAAAATACAAATTGTTTTCTCAGAAAGTTGTTTGTTTTATGCGACTTTATGTATGTGCCTGTTTTCGGCAAACAACATGTGTTCTTATTTACGTGAGACAATTATTTTAACGATGAAATGTTATTGTAGTGAGTAATACTTTCCTAAAATCCTTGGATATTACACGTTACTGACTGTTAAAACGAAAGTTCGCCATATTATAAATATGGGAGGGGGGCAAACATCCGCCTTTTAATTTTGACAGGGCTGCAAACTTTCGGCCTTTATATTTGATAGGAGGCAATAATTCGGTCAGCAGTTACGGGGGAGGGGGAACACCCAGTGGGGGGCAATTATCCAGGGGGCAAAGTCCGTGAATAAATTTGGGAAGACTTTCCATCTTCTATTTCTTGCAATAATAAATTAAAAAAGACGAAATATCTAAAATTGCGTACTCTTGCGCTTAAGAATAATAAGCATAAGCATGTAAGACTGGTGTGTCTTTGAACGATTATCTAAATTATCTAAACTTGAAAAAGTACAGTGTCATTGCGGTGCAAATATATCTAGTTTATGTTATTGGAACGGTAGTAATATTCCGATAACAGTGTACTGGTGTAAAAGATCGTCACCCGGCTGTTACATGACTTCTGGTGTTGGGGCTTATTGCCAAGTACAACGAATTACGACGCGGAAGGTCTATCTGGTAGTTTACACATTCGCGCAAGTGGTCATACAACACAGCTCAGTATCGGATACTAGGTTGATATTGTTTAGAGTCCTTTTAGCAGCATTTGTGTATCATTGTTTTGAACATAATAGTAGAAGTAATATAGAACAAACTGCAGCAACACATTTATTGTCGTAAAGTGTTGGATACCAATGGAAAATAAAAGGATTTTGTAACTTAGCCAAAATCAAATTAGATGACAAGCAGTCTATATTAACCTCTGAACTACTTGCAATGAATGAATACATAAAATACATTTACCAATAAGACAATGTATCTATACCGACTCGATTAGCTCACTTTAACCAATAAAATCTTATAAGGGCAGTAACAGACACGAACTCAAAAATGAAATTTATAGATTGATCATGTCTCCTAAATACATTATTAAGCGCTATTATAAACATTGTCTGTATCCGAGGCCATGGAGGAATATTTGCGATAGTGACATACTATACGATAACATATAAACCTGGTTAAGACTAGGAGCTAGTTGTCTTGGCAAATATAATAGATCTATAACATCAGCCTACATTGCAATGAAGAAGAATCGTTTGAACACATTATATTTAGGTATGGTCAGCACGCAACAGCCAGCCAGGAATTTTATACCTTTTTTCAGTAACGCAGGTCTCCGTTCAGTTGATGGGATTTCTGCCTTTTCCACTCTAGATAGAGGAAATCTCACACAAATCTCTTTCCCTATTTAGATTCATTATTTAGATTAAAAAATTATATATACCTATTAATTTATGAAAGAATTACTCTGTCTGAATAAAACAGTATATATATCTTGAGTAATTATTAAATACTGCGATACAACTTTATATCGACAGAGATGTAGCGGGAAATACATATTGCCTCAATTAAAATCCATTAGAAACGTACACGATGCACATCGCCAAAACACGATACTCGATATTTTAAAACTGTAGCAGCGATTGTGTTACCAATATTAATTTGCATAAATGATATGTTATGGTATTTAGTGTTCCGCTTTATACCTCGCAGCACTAATTAGCCTGAATTAACGAAGATGCATGTGTGAATAATAAACACTAGAAACAAGTGTGAAGAGATTATGTCGAATAGTAACTTGTTTTACCTTTCCCAATTCTGACTTTAAACTGACACGAAAAGACTTGATTTTACTTCATACGCAAAGTGACTTCACTCACTCCATGTTTATACCAAGTGACTCCATTTGTTAGCCCCCACTTAAGCGAAACATGGAGTGGTTTGCTCCATACCTCACATTTTAAGGATGTTTTCGATAAGCTGTACTGTAAATGTAATCGAATGATTTACATTTAAAGTGGTGATGTTGATGCATCAACAGTCAATCATCTGCTGGTCATTTAAAGATATACGATCAGAAACACTGTTAACACAAAGCGCGCCGTAATTTAGAATTTTAAAAAAATGCATCAAAAGGGTTACCGGGCTTTCTTTCATTTCGAATGTTATACCAAAAAGTGTCAGAAACGGATACGTTAGAAAATTAGAAAAACACAATCAATGTGTAACAATATCACATCCATCGCAATTTTTGTCTCTGCTGGAATGTTTGACTATTTGTCTTTCTGTCTCAGTCTTTCTCTGTGTACGTCTCTCTGTCCTTTTGTTTATATCTCGATCTCCCTGATTGTCTGTTTACCTGTAGGTGTCTATCCTTCTCTTAATATGCATGTACACGTATACTATTGTATGTATGTTATATCTACATCTTACTTTGTGCTTTTCAGTACTTCTGTATTATTATCTTTATCAACTCTCTATGTTTTTCTCTCTGACTCACTGTCTCTCGCATTGTCGCTGCATGTCTACTTATCTATTTTACTACATGTAAAACAAATCTGTCCCCAAACCTCTGTAAATGTCTCTTTATACGTCATTCTGTCTTTTGTCTTTTCGTCCTTCTCTTTAGCCTTGATAGTATCATGTTTACTATTTCTGTCTCATAACCTGCCTCTCTCTTAGTGCCACTTTTCTTAAAACTAAAATCAAGACTACATAATAGACGGTACATAGATGTTACATTTAAAACTGGGTAAAATATACATATTTCAAAATGGCCATGCCAGAAACACAACAATGGCATCCTGTCTCAAACCAGATTGGTTAGAAACATCGTTTCGAATGTCATAACAGAAGCATTATCTATTGTTCATAGTGTTTACTCACAGCATACGTTCAACTGGATTAGGGGCAACTTTAGGGTATCGCACTTACGCCCTGTGTGCTTCAGACAAAGTTAATGTAAATTTCGCTTACTTTTCTGAATATTCAGTCATGATTTCACCATTAGCATCATGTATTCAAATTTATTTCAGCGGTTAAATCCTCAGCATATACCTAACGTACGTATGTACTTTAGTCAATGATGTGCACATATTTGCGTTGTAAAATGCTTTATCAGAGTCGTAGTTTGATGAAAACAGACACACATACTTACTGGAGGTGTGGAGACATGATAAATACTTTTTCGGTATTTATAGTTATGTGTACATTTTGGAGAATAATGACATTACTGAAGAGAAAAGTGGGATGTCTTTTTTATGAAGTTTTAAGAACGTTTATCTAATTAACGGTATATAGTATTGTGGCTTAACACACTTTTTTAGCATGGCATTCATTCTTAGAACTAAAACATACACAAAGGCTTTTGTTGTATATGACTTCATGTTTGTGCTTATTACATTGTTCTACACTGATACAAATATTTATAAGTGTGATAAAAATATAAGCATTCACTCGTATGCCTTTATTTATGGTTTAAGGTTTATGACACACATTTACAACTTTAAACTCTCAATATATTAATTGCATCTCGATTTTATATTAAAATATTGTATGTACAAATCCACCTTTAAAATTTACTGTCTAATTACTGGAGCCATTCCTTTTTTTCCCGACAGCTATCTGGTTATTTTGTAATTTTCCAAAGAAACATTTTGTCCGTTTTATTTGTAATGTTGCAAAGATTCATTGCCACCATTCTTAAAAAAATCAGTATTTGAATATTAAAAGTACACAATGTGTGCACATTTCGACACTACTACTAACTACTTTCTAACCATGTTAATATAAGTATGGGCAGACTGTTCAGAATTGACGTCCAAGGCGTTAACTGATGGTTTTTCTTTTCGTGTGTTATGTCTCATCTCTGTGTTTTTGTCACATTTACATTTACCCTGTTTGCCTTTGTCTACATGCAGATTAAATTTAAATATCTGTGGAAATTTTAATAGGACCTTTTCTTATGTACCTATTGATGCAAATGTGGTTTTAAAATGCAACACCTAGGGTTATTCTGAACCATTTCAGTATCAGAATATTAAGAGTACAAAATGTGTGCACATTCCTACATAACTACTTACTAATTTCTAACCATGTTAATATTAGCATGGGTAGACTGTTAAGAATTGATGCAAATTTTAAACACCTAGGGACATTCTGAACCATTTCAGTATTTAAATATTAATAACGTTATTAAATGTGTTCACATTCATACACTACAACTGACTGCTGTCTAACCATATCAACTTAATGTTCATGTACTGAGCACTACATTGCTGCAGGTCATTGATTTTCTCTGAATGTATTCTAGTTTCATTATACGCCTGTTAGTCTCTTTGAATGTCTCTCGTTCGTTTAAGGTTTTGTTTGCACTTCATTTGCAGAGAACAAGAAACTTTCGCTCTAATATGCTTTTACAACCGACTCTTTCAGGTATTATAAATATAATTTGTCCCAAACAAATTTTAATAGTGTTTAGCAAATCTCAAAGCCTGATTCTTTACAATATTAACCATCCCAAACAGAAATCTGACTTTTAATTAAAAGTACTAAAATCTGTGCATTGTCGAGCAGTTTCTGGTAGTAAATTCCTACAGGACTGGTGCAGCCAAGTTGAATGATATTTTTTCATAGCTTCCATAGCTTCTTATTTGTATCTTGTAGAATATTGCAATATCTAAAATTGTATTTAGCTTTTTTCTTTACTACCATAACTTGTAACAAAGAGGGGCCAAATTGTTTAGACACCTGAACATTTCTATAGCCATTGATCTCTGTCTGCAAATATGAAGAGCTGGAAGTTCTTCTTTATATGAAAATACGTGAAATGAATAGCACAGTTAAAATCCTCCCTATAGCAGTAGAAAACACATGTATACATAAGTAGGTGCAGCCTGTTTAAACTAGTGATGCAACAATAATGAACGGATATTAATCTTTACCTGTTCTCACTGTCTCTGTCTTTCCATATATTGCTCATTCACTTTCTTTTTATCTCGGTCTCTGTCTGTGTCTTTCGCACCGTCTGTCGAATATTATGTATGACTTTCTTTCTGTCTCTCTGCCTCATCCCATCTTTCTGTTTGTCTCACTGTGTATCTATCTGTATCTCCGCCTCACTATGTCTTTTGGACTCTCTGTATGTCTCTTTTTCTATAAGTATTTCCCTATATCTTTCGTGATATGTCTGGCACTCTAATTGTGTTTTATGTACATGTATATTAATCAATATCTCTGTCTGTTCCCCTATCTATGAGTGTCTATCTAACTTATCTTTCTTACTGCATGATATATAAGATCCCCGGTCTTCCGGTCTATGTCAATCCGTGCATGTATGTATGTTTTAGTCTCTTTTTGTCTTTTCATCTTTCACTGTAACCTTTATGTCTCATTGTACCTCTCTGCCTGTAAGTGTTCTTATGACGTGAAGTTACGGTTCTAACAGGATAATAATAAATGTGTGAGCTTTAAATGATAATGTCAAACGTAAATATTGCAAAGAAGAATATCGTCAGTCGCCTTATCGCCACATGACTTTTTGATATGTTATTACTTCTAGATACTTAAAGATGAATATTTGTTTTGTTTTGTGTCTTGTTACATCTTACCGACTCAATTATTGGCATATCAGCGACATCGAGCTAATTATTAAAAGATGAAGACCACAGACAACCGAACCGTCGGATAACTTCTTCATTATTAACAAAGAATCAGAACGGCGAAAATAATATATACTCTGGATACATGGAAAAGAGTACTTTGGACAATACCATTGCCTAATGCACTAACTTGCAGCTAAAATAAGTCTAGTTTTATAGTTGTACATCACCCGACGTTTATTGCACAGTTCAAAGATCAAGAAAAGGTCGGCAAACGACGGCAAGACTTTGAAACACAATTAAAGTTATCTAAACCATCGGCCGTGTGGTGCTCAATTAAAAAACATGTTTGCCATATGAATACATGTGTTCGAGTCGGTTTCTAGACCCTACCAACAACTTGCCACAACTCCTTTTGTAGTCGTACTTTGCGTTACAGGAGTATAGGACGATTTCAAGCCAAGCCATCATATACCTGTATATCTAAACCACGGCCAACTATCATTGAAAATACAATCTGCATATATGTCTTTTCTCTTATGATAACATGTCATTAATTGTTTGTTTTGATAAAAGACAGAACATGTGTATGAACATGTTGTAACCATAACATTTAGTTTAGATGTAAACATAACATACATGTTTAATATTTCGAATTGCGTGGGTTAAAAGGTCACAGAAATTCAGAAACGAACTCTTTTTAAATCAATCCGGTTTTCGAAAAATCACCGAAGTCAGTGAACACTTCCCCATAAAATTGTCAATCACGTGAAAACAATCAATACTGATACGTTATTTTGAAAAAGGTAAGAACCATTTCGACCTGGACTTGAAAAAAATAGACTATTTGAACTGCACTGATTTTAGTTGCACACCAATTGGGCACAACTATTTTATATTAAATGCCACGATGACGTACGTGATGACACAAAATAACAAAAATTAAAATATTTCAAATACAGCCATAAAAAATAATGTTCCAATCAGTATAGACCTGTTTCCGATGGAATGGATTTTTGGTATATATTCTTTTGATTCACATTTCATCATTGCAATTCCTTACACAACATGCACACGTTAATGGCAATCGATGTTATACAATTCAATTACAATTCTTTACTTTTACAGTTTTTAATAATTATTAAAATAGCAATTTGATGTTCTTTCTTTTGTTTCATTGTGCCAATGTTATCTATGTCCTTGTATTTGAATGTATCATTGTATAACTCAATATTGCATTAAGTACGTTTCATTGGATGAAAGAGTATCAAATGCAGAATGACAATAACAATTGGCAATTATAAATAATGAGTGTCGTCCAAATAATAATGATCGTGTTAAATATTATAACATTATAATATCATAATATGATTTAAAAGTCGCAAATAATATATCAGAAAGCTACGCATATTTAGCATAGTATCATTTAGCACCACTTGATTTGATATTGTGGAATGTTTCAAAAAGTTTATGTTGTTAACTTAGTATATTTTTTTTAAAGTTTTAATGACACTTTTAATGCACAGGGAATCACATTAGCATCTGTGTTCAACACGTACTCAAGAAATGCCGTACGAAGTTTCCAAACAAATAATCGTGGTATGACTTTGAAATGGTACAAAGTAAAATTTCCCGAGCTGTTATTATGCGATTCGCCCCTAAAAATATGTGTGTTGGATTGTCAAATAAGACCAAAACAGCGATTACTGATTATATAAAATAGTAAACAATAAATCTTTTATACGAAGAAATGCTTAACCATGAGTATGGCCCTAAGGAGATTGTGTCTAATTAGTGCAGTTCTGCCATTTGAAAATAAGAATTTGAATCGATCAGCGTAAAATTTTACTTGTTACTTTTTTCTAGTCTCTACGTTTATATAAGTAGTTTATTGTAATTGTTCTTTAGAAGACACAACAACAATAAAAAACAACAGCAAAACACTTTAGTATAAATGTAACAATGCGTACTTTAACAGCCGGAATAGAATTACAATTCCCTGATTACCATTACGAAACCTTCAACAAACAAACAATACGAACTCTGAATACCATTTCAACATTTAATTTGGAAATCGTTAGATGTAGCACTTGGGTATACCGAATGCATCTATTGATATTTCATCTCTCTATCACTGATAATACAGCATATACTCTTAAACTCAAAACATAACATGATTACGCATAATGTATGTAATTATTTGAAAATTGTACATTCATTATATGCTGAACAGATACTAAAAATTATCGATGTCTACTGTTCGGTTACCCAAAGCTGAATTACAACTTTACTGCTTACAACACGAAAACCCCGTGCCTTGCCGCCAACTTAAAACGCCACCTGGCGGTTACTTCATTATAAACAAGTGAAAATAATTTTCTTTTAATTCGTTTCTCAAACACAGAAAATTATATTTTCCGTTTTGCAAAAAAACGATCTATTCTTAAAGTTGTGACGTCACCGCATAAGCAACACATATAAATGGCTATTTATGCCGTCTCTCTCAATTGCTTACACGTGTTTCAGCTAATTAACGACAACAACAGAAATAACTTATTAACAAGATGCATATGTTAAAAACATGCATAAAGCGAGATTTAAATTTGGTTATCAATTTAAATTTAAGTCCAATAGGAACAGTAGGGAATGAAATGGCAGATAGCCTGGCAAAAAGGTACAGACTCTGACAGACCCTTAACCAGAGGATTACGTCTGAGGGAAGCGTATAACTACATTAAAACACACTAAAAAACTGATGATAGACTATTTGAATATAAAAAATCACAATCAGCACACAACAGCGAGACTGGAATAAGAAAAAAACCTTCTTACAAATGCAACTCTAAGGAAATAGTTACTTTTTCCGCCTTCAGAATATGCATAAATAAAATAAAAATATGTATTTGTTTCCTATTTGGAAGAAATCATCTACATTAAATTTCCTATGACACCGCTATAAGTCTCTTGTTTTACAGCATAAATAGGTTAATGAATATGATCTGCTATGTTTCCCACTACTTTCTCGGTTAAATTATTACTCCGGATTGGATATTTCGCGATTAAAATCTGTAAATATCTCATATCTCACTTTCAGCGGGCACCTGTTAGTTAACACAACGGAACCGGAAGTGATGTAACATTTTCCGATCAACTCGCAATGTCTATTCAATCAGCCATAACAGTATTGTGATACCTGCTTTCCTTTAATCCTTTTTATATACGGGAATGAAACTGTGATGGAGACACTTAACAGTTCTATCGATCAGACCTTTTTATTTGTGTCAACGACCTAAAATTTGAGCAGCAGGGAAGCGAATCATGCTGTCTTTCAGACCGAAGATGTCAGAATTATGAACAGAATAGCATTCTGTAATTTCTATGTAACTGATTAGCTATTCCTATTTTGTATATGACTGTTAAATTTGCATTTTGTGACTTTAAAATAACATTTTCATGGTTGTCATGGTAACAATTTTCAATTAAAGAATGTATACTAAATCATATTTTTGGTTATGAATAGGTATATACTTGTCATTGTCAAAGAAAAAGCACAAATTGTGTATGTCATGCAATTATATACCTCAAAGTAAACATACTAGTACAAAGCTCAAATTGCCTTTTTTGTTGTTTTTTTTTCGCCGCAAAAGTGTCAATACTGCCGTCATGAAAATTGTTGTAACTGTGGCATTTTTCGAATATTTTAAAAATCCCATGAACAAGTATGGCCTTAGACTGTCTTTGCCGAGAAGAATACAAACAGTTTGGACTAATGGAATAAGTTTTGGCAGCTTTTAAAATGCAAGGCCTCTATGTAGCTGCTACATTTCAAAAGTTTTCTAGGGAAGCATGCCTTCCAGACCAATCTAACACGTAGTAAGTAGTCTATTAAATACAGCAGGATATCTCTTGAGCTGGTCATGTTGAATGACACGTGTTTGTCCCTATCGTAGTACATAAACAAACCGGAGTGTGTGTTTGTTATGAGTATTGGTGAGAATTTACTTAGCGCGGTATTGTTTGGCACAAAAGGTCCTGTCACAGGTAGGAGCTAGAAACCAGACTACATTTGCAGTAGTTTGTATCAACATACGGGCATTGTTACATAAGTTATGGAAATTAGGATCAATTAGAATTATTTTGTCTCTTAAAATATGATCAAATATCGTGTCTATGTGGGAAAGTTACACACACATTATTGAAATAATATATACTTAACTTCATTACATATTTATTTTTCGTTTTATGCTTATTGTTTGTTTATACATAGTACGGTACTGTCCTATCCGGCCCTGCAACTTTAAGTCACTTGAATAGAAATTATAAATCTACAGCATCTTCTCTCTATACTTGTGAATGATATAAAAATGTACACTGTAGTTAAATCCGTTGTTAAATATAACAGCTCTGATTCCGAGTCAAGGCGATCCCGCCAGTATCCTACATCAATTTTCTCAATGATATATTAATTAATAAAACTAATAACACTGAAGGAATTATTAATATTGTAGATTATCAAATATTTCTCCGCTTGTTCCTAGACGACACCGTTGTATTTTCAAACGAACCAAAATCGCTACAAAGTATGCAAGAAGATAATCAAGTATACTGTGAAAAATATAAACTAAAAGTTAATGTCAATGAGCCAAACATAATGATCTTTTGATACCGGAAGTCAGACACATGCTTTCTTTTTCCAGCACCAAATGGAAATAGTTAACAGATTTAAATATCTAGGACATTACTGAACCGTAATGTGTCGTTAGTACCGGTATCGTGTCTAATCGTTTCATTCTAAACTGTATGCAATCATATTCTAGGCGTACATCTCTTTGAATGAAACATGGACACAGACAGAAAAGATTATACTATGAAACGTATCAATCGCTGCACAATACATTTAAATGTTTTAATCTAATTGATCTACCCATCAAAAATAAAATTAAACATTTTGACACACTAATTTATCCAATTATGGCCTTGGAATTTTGAGTCACCACCCAGCGTCAGAAATCGCAGCATTACAAGCAAATTGCCGCATGTTAAATTGTCAACTAATCTTCTATATGGGAAACGACAACGTATCCATTGTCAGTTTACAGAAAGATTTTTATGATTAAGTATTGGATAAAAATGTTAAAATATGATAAGAACCTATTATAATAGAAAAATACGTCAATTTAGAAAGCTACCAATAAGGTGTAATCAAGATGAGGCATACTAACTCGATTTCAGAGCTATAAAATAATAAAAATAAACATGCATGAATAATGGTGATATGCAACAATAAACAACAAAAGCTTTTCGATGTATATGGACGAATTAAACATGATATAGAATTAGAAACTACTTCACATTCATGAAGGACAAACGATTCTGATTTGCTACGGCAAGATTTTGAATGTCAGCCCATAACTTAAACATAGAGACAGGAAGAAATTTAATGCATCAAGAAGTCAAACAATATGAAAAAAACACAAGTTATCACAAAAAAATGAATAGTGTTTCTACCTATTTGTCAAATATGTAAGGAATCACATCAGAAATGTATACACAGGCAATATTACACATGGCCTGCAGTCCAAAAATGTGAATGTCTATTGTGTAATAAAAACAAAATCACTCTAACAAATGTTCCACAATTTATTTTTTATGCAGGCAGAAAGAACAACTGTTATGTATATATCCATAATGACGTAAATTAACGATACGCAATCAGAAAATTGAACATTGCTTCATAACAAGCGATTGTTGCATTTGATTCCAACAGTGGAGTATGTATTTAGTTTCATTTTTTCATTTGTTCACATGTCTCTGTATAGATGTGTCTTCTTTCATATTTATTTGTATGTTGTACTAAAAGTGTATTTTCAAGAAGTATTGGTGAGATTTGATTCTAAAGCAGTATGCGTACACTAAGTAAAGTATGTCTGTTCTGTAAATATTTATATACAAATTGCGATAGTTATATAAATATTTATTCTAATCATACCTGCTATTTTCTTAAACAATATACTTGTCAAAACAATCCTTTCGTTAACGAACCTAAATTAAATTTGACTGCATTCTTCATAAAACTTAGAACATACGTGTATTTCTATCCTAAATGCAATAATATATGATTTTGCAATTAATTACTTAAAAACACAAGCAATAGTATTTAGAAACTTGTCCGCTCATATTTACGACAGCCACTGCCGAAACTAAAGATATGCAAAATATATACCATGAACACAATTACAGTATTAAATTCCTAGGTCTAATATTCGATAAATGTCTAATATGGTGCAAGCATATTGCCACTCTAATAGGCAGATGTGAAAAAGACCTTAATGTGTATAGATTCATCAAAGGTAAAGAGTGGGTAAAGAACAAAAAGTTTCTAGTCATCCTGTATCAAGCTCTAAGTAAATCCACTATCCAATCTGGCCTAGTCTCTTATAGTTTGACAGGTAGAACGCTTAGACAAGTTTCAAAAACTATACAACAGAGCGATTAAGATAATATTTGGAGTATCTAGATACGCGTGTACAGAAGCTATTCACGCGGGAATAGTCGAATTTTCTATACTTGAGCACATAGATATTCGTATTTTAAAATACTGGGCCAGATCTAGTTGGTTATTGAGTAAACTAAGTACACTAAGAAAGAATTCTTTAGTAGTGTAGGTAAATTGCGTCATTTTCCTAAGAAGCGTCTCATTATTAGACCAGATCGATGTATGAACATACAAATAAACACCTCGGATTAACCTACTTTACGCGATGATAGAGCCAGTAAACATTCATATAAACCTAGCACTAAAAATTAACAAAAACAATCCATAAACTATGAAAGTAATGGCTGACAATCAATAAATTAACAAATAGCGCACAACAGAATATACGCTGACGGCAGTAAAGAAACTGGAAAAATAATTCTGGGGCAGGTATACAGTACTGAAAATTACGAAATTGACAATTTTCCCGTTTTCACTCCGTTTCCTTTCCGTTTTAGTTAGAAGCGTTCGCCGCTCCGTTTCCATTCTGCTTCCGTTGCGTTTCCATTTCGTTTTATTCGTTTCCAGCGCTGCCTTTCAAACGCTTCCAGCGTTTTTATCGTTTCTTCCGTTTCTATCGTTTCTTCCGTTTCTATCGTTTCAGTTGTTCCATTTCGCTCCGTGGCGGTTTTGATAAAAAATTCGTTTAATAAATTTCTTAATGTAAAGTACTTCCGGTGTGTTTGCAAAATGACGAAAGAAGTAAACATTCTAGGGAGAGGCAAAAGTCTTCCATTACATATAAAGGAATCGGCAATAGATGGTTTGCGACGAGGCTATTCAGTGTCAGCCACCCGGAGGGAAATTGCAGACACATAACTACCCTCCTGAATCAGCCGAAACGACAGAAAACTGCGCTTTAGTTAATAGTAGGCTAATCACGACAAAATGTTTCACTACTAACCTGTTTTGCGTAGAAAAACTCAAATTTCATTTATAAAACACCAGGTAAAGATTCAGAGAGTTAAACATGTTCAACAACTCCTGGGACCAAGGTTTAATACCTGACTCATGGCACGAATCAACCATCATACCGATACTTAAACCAAATAAACCCTCTAACGAACCAGCGTCCTATCGGCCCATATCTCTAACATCCTGTTTTACCAAGATAATGCAAAAAATGATCAAAACAAGATTATGCTCGATTTTAGAAACAAATAAGTTATATTCTGAAAACCAATCAGGGTGCCGAGCCAACCACTCATGTGACGCTAACTTAGTAAGATTAGAATCAGATATAAGAGTAGCTCAAGTAAGAAAAAAATTCATAACAGCAGCATTTCTGGACCTATCCGCTGCCTTTGATAAAATGTGGTCTGAAGGGGCCATTTCTACATTACTAAAATATGGTATCCGGGGTAGGATGATTAAATGGCTTTCCACTTTCTTATCAAAAAGGATTATCAAAGTAAAATATCAAAACAACACCTCAACGCCAAGAACCACGATAAACGGCTGTCCGCAAGGTAGCGTTCTATCGCCGATATTATTTTCAATCTTCATGAACACATTCAATGATGCGGTACAAAAACACAACACCCAAAATAAATACACTGCCACAAGTAATCACATTAAAGTATCACAATTCGTAGATGATAGCGCCATATGGGTATGTAGTAAAACTCCAAAGGAAGGAATCGATAAAATACAGAAAATGCTAAGAGACGTAGAAAAGTGGGCGTCAAATTACGGGTTCGTCATCAACCCCGATAAAACGCAAACAATAGTTTTTCGTAACAAAAAAACACCGATTGATGACGCTTCATTAACTAAATTAACATTATGCGATAAAAACATTGACTACAAAGAGAGCATCAAATTCCTAGGACTCACATTCGATAAATATCTTACATGGGAGGAACACATAAAAACGGTAATAGGTAGATGCGAAAAAGATATAAATATAATTAGATCAATAAGAGGAAAAGAGTGGGGATCGAGTAAAAAATGCCTTTATACAATATACCAGGCCTTAATCAAATCAAAAATTCAATATGGAATGGTAGCGTACGGTTCGGCAAACAAGTCTATACTAGATAAACTTCAAAAATTACAAAATAGAGCAATAAAAACTATAATAGGAGTCCCTAGCTACTCGAGAACCGAAGCAATCCACGCCGAAGTAGGGGAACTACCGATCACCGAACAAATCAATATACTCAGTTTGAAGTATTGGGCCCGCTCCACCACATTAGGCTCTACATTAAGCACCAATAAGGAGATATTTAAGCGCGTAGGAAAATGGCCCAAATTCCCGAAAAAAACATACACGCAACGCATTATAAATCTATTAGAGGAAACAAATAGAGAAACAGGCCATTTAACACCTCCCTCTCATCTAAACTTCATAGGAATCGAACCTATGTCCATAGATATAGGCCTAAGCAAAAACAAAAACAAACGCAAAACAGACAACCCGCTCTCAATAAAGAAAGCCGCAGATAATTACTTAAATAGTTCCGCAGCTAATTTCAAGATTTATACAGACACTAGCAAAGACCCGCTTAAAAAGATAGCAGGGGCAGGTATAGCTATATACGAAGGAGAAACTATCAAAGCAAAGGCAAAAATTAAATTAGATCATAGAGTTTCAATATTCTCCTGCGAATTAATAGCCATCAAGGAAGCCACTACCTGGATACACAAAAATAAAATAACCAATAGTACCATAGATATTTTCACCGATTCCCTCAGCGCATTACAAGCTCTACAACAAATAAAAGGAACAAACAGACAAGAAATAATTAATCACATATATAGGCTCAACACTGACATTAAAACCAACCTTAATACTACGATAAATCTTGTCTGGATACCAAGCCATATAGGAATAATAGGAAACGAATTAGCAGACTATTTGGCCAAAAAAGGTGCTCTTAATGGAAATCTACTACCTATAAAACTAATCAAAACAGAAGCTTATAGTTACATCACCACCCACTACAAACAGAAAGCGGAAGCGAGATTTACTGATTATAAGTTAACACATAATTACGAATACGGTGAGTGAAATACTAGGATCAAAATACATCACCCATATACTAAGTACGATAAAATATACACAAGACTTAGGATCGGCTCAAGCTACTTAGGTGCGGAAAATAAAGCTCGACCGAGAAACTGCCCTCACTGCGCAGACACAGAAACCCTCGAACACGTAATATTCCAGTGTGGGCAGCACGTAACTGAGCGAACCGAACTAGAGTACCAGCTGAGTATTAAATTAGGTTTAACCATCATAAATAGAAAAGACCTACTTTTTCCGCCCGCCGACAAAGCAGAACCAATTAAAGCGGCGTTATTCGAATACTTAGAAAAAATCAACTACACTAACAACATGTAAAAATATGCGTTCGATGTGGTGCGTACAAACCAGCCAATCAGAATCAAGCGAAATAAACGAACATTAAGTAGGTCGATCCGCTCGCATGCCCAGTATGGCCAAAATAATACACAAACGAGACATTGTATAATTTAGACAGCACACATCTATAAATAGATGGCAGGTCGCTGAATAAACGGTGGACTCTTAAAGACCCCGTACAAACAAAGGCACCTGAACACCCCCATCAATAAAATACACATAGAAAAACCCACAATAACACCCTCCAACATCAATCCAATAATAAAGTATACTGGGTTGCCAAATAAACGGGTGCCCCCTAAGGGCCCCGTAAAAACAACGGCAACCCGAGCTCATTACTACGACACCCACATAGGATTCAACACCAGAATGGACTCTATTCATATTAACTATAAGTAGAACCAGGGTATGCTGAATAAACGGAAGCCCACTAGGGGGTCCGTAAAAACAAAGGCTACCCATTTAAGGTTCACAAAGCCTAACAACATATCTTTGTGTAATATATATTACTATGGTATAACATGCATGGCTCCCCCTTCTAACAAATGTTTTTTTTTTGCACTAGTAGGACAGTGGAAAAAAAAACAACAAAAAAAAACAACCTTCCACTACTGTATATTGTAGAGAAATGCGTAGTGTAGATTAAGTAGACTATGTAGCTAGGAGAATGATCGGATGTATGAAACCCTGAGAGCGTGAATCGTGTGTATGGTAGACTAGGGAAAAACCATAAGATAATGGCCGCTGAATATACGTTGTACCTGTATAAATAGTAATAGAATTAAGTAGTAAACTAAGGCGAGCATTATCTTATACCACCAGCCGGTGACTTCTTTCTTGGCATATACATTACATATGTAAGACAAGAAAGATGGTTTAGTGGGCGGTCGGGCCCCGGGCTTCCAGACATCAAAAATTATCTAACACTAGGGTCTAAAACGAGCTACCGCAACTACTCATTAAATACCAAGCTTATTAGCTACATAGGTCCCTAAAAAGGTGCACCCCTTCCCCACTATTTCACAATTTCGTAAGGGGAAGAGGTAAGCCGGAAACAGGGAACCTTCTATTGGTGAAAAATAAATAAACAAATACCAATTAGAACCTAGTGTCAGGGGAAAGAGCCAGGAATTAGGGAGTGGAATTCACTCAAAACATGCTCAATCCCCTTTAAGATCAAAAAAATTACCAAAATTACACCATCTTTTCAGTAAATGGGTACATAAACTAGGTACCTAATTAGGGCCCACTTTAGTCGATATTTTTCGAAATATACACATTTAAGCCATGCATGGGCAACATGACGGGGTCATGAAAAAGCCCTCAACAGGGCGAGTAGACCCTTATTAAACTAGTTCCAACAACAACAACAACAGCTTTAACGTTTCGCTGACAGTTACGTGTAATATCCAGGAATTTTAGGAAAGTATTACTCACTAGAGTCGCATTTCATCGTTAACATTATAATCTCATATAAACATGAACAAATGCTGTTTTTTCCCGAAAACAGGCGCATAAAAAACATTCAAAACACAACTTTCTAAGAAAACAAGCCTGTGTTATTTTTGCTTTCGGTTTGCTCATATTAGCGCTAATTAACGGCTATTAAATACATTGTTAACGCACTTAAAACATGGAGTCGCTAATTAAATCACTGTGATTTTAATTTATCCAAGGTTGTAACAAATTAAACGTAATATTAGAAAGCGTAAACGCCTTTACAGAAAAGCCAAATTTACACAATCTATGCACTACTGGCAACGTTTTCGGTCTTTAAGAAACGAAATTATATCTCTTATTCGTAAATCAAAAACTGAATACTATAATAAAAAGGCCGAAAAGTTAAAAACTTGTGAACCATCATCCAAAGAGTTTTGGAAAGTTCTTAATTCATTTATACATGCCTCATCCAAGCAATCAATTCCACCACTCCTAGACCCCAGTACCAACAACCCTACATCAAATGATTATGATAAAGCTAATTTACTCAACAATTTTTTCCTTAGTCAGACAGTTATTGATGACAACTATAAGCCCATACCATCAGACATAACCCAAATGAACAATACAATTGAGCATATATCATTAAATCCTCGGGAAGTAGAGGAAGTCCTGAAGTCATTACCACTAGGAAAAGCTGTAGGGCCCGATGGCCTAAACAATAAAGTATTAATTGAAGCATCTAAAGAATTATCTTTCCCTTTGTGTGACTTATTTAACAAATCATTACAGCTAAGTAAAGTACCCAGTAATTGGAAAGAAGCAAACATTACGCCAGTATTTAAGAAAGGTGACGCCTCTTTACCTATCAACTACAGACCTATATCACTGCTTAACACACTTGAAAAGGTGTTGTTTGAACGTCTTATCTATAAACACACATTTAACCATCTTAAAGTTTGTCACTTCTTTACACCTCATCAATCTGGATTCTTACCAGGTGATTCACCTGTAAACCAGCTAACTTTTATCTATAATAACTGCTGCAAAGCCCTTGATGATGGACTGGAGGTTAGAACTGTAGTTTTTGATATTAGTAAGGCCTTTGACAAAGTTTGGCATAAGGGTCTACTAGCCAAACTGAGTTCTGCTGGGATAAAAGGCCGGCTCTTGTCCTGGTTTGCTGATTATTTGACTTTGCGGCGGCAAAGAGTTGTTCTTCCTGGTGCTATTTCGGATTGGGTCACTATTAAAGCAGGTGTCCCGCAGGGATCTATATTGGGACCAATGCTTTTTCTTATTTATATTAATGATGTTGTTGATGGTATTGAGTCCAATATTAATCTCTTTGCAGACGACACAAGTTTTTATTATATTTCTCAAGATGCAGAAACTGCTGCAAAAACCATACAAAATGACATAAATAAAATAGGCGTATGGGCTAAAAAATGGCTGGTTAACTTCAACCCATCTAAATCAGAATCACTTATAATATCCCGAAAAAGAACATCAAACCATCCTCCTTTAGCAATGTACGGACAAACCATCCCTGAGGTTACTGAGCATAAGCATATTGGCATAATTTTGACAAAGGATTGTTCATGGAACTCTCACATTAATTATATAAAATCAAAAGCTTGGCAGCGTGTCAACATTCTACGTAAATACAAATTTACACTGGATCGCAGGGCACTAGAAACTATGTATTTTTCATATATCCGACCTATTCTCGAATATGGTGATGTTGTCTGGAGCAATTGTGTAGGATATGAATCTGAACATCTAGAAAATATCCAAAACGAATGTGCTCGTATTGTTTCTGGTTCCACTAAACTTGTCAGTATAAATGCATTACACAGCGAGATCGGTTGGGATCCTCTTTCTGACAGAAGAATAAATCACTGTTTAGTGTTGTTTTATAAGATACTGAATGGCCTTACTCCTGATTACTTGTCCTCATTAATCCCTAGTAGCGTGTCGAATGCCCGATATCAGTTACGCAACAACTATAATGTTGCTGGAGTATTTGCACGAACAACTTCGTATTTTAATTCATTCCTCCCTTCTGTAATACGTGAGTGGAATAATCTATCACCTGCTATACGTAATGCTCCAACACTAAATTCGTTTAAAGAAAAAATAAGTACAAATACAATTAAACCTCCGTTATACTTTTACACAGGAAATAGACGAGCTCAAATATTACACTCACGGCTACGAACAGAATGTAGCTCACTAAAACACCACCTCTTTCGTAAGGGGATTGTACCAAATCCACACTGTATATGTGGTAGTGTAGAAACTAACCAACACTTCTTTACCGAATGTCCATTATACTCCCAACAAAGGCTAGCCATGTTCAAATCACTGGAAAACTACAACATCAATGTCGATACACTTTTATTTGGTAATGTTAACATGACCCTTAGTCAAAACTATGCTATTTTTCATATTGTTCAGAAATATATTTCTGATACTAAAAGATTTGAAGTGTACTATATCAACCAGTAGACACGGTAGACCCCTCCGTCTCTCTTTCTCTCTCTCTTTCTCTCCCTCTTTCTCTACGCCCTCTCTCCATCTCATTTATGTGTAAACTCTATATACCTGCATACTTCTCTTATTTAAATTTAGTACATTTATATTTGTCTAAAACTGTAAATTGAAACTGTTTTTCGAACGCCTAGTACTTATATTTTCTTGCAAAAGTATACAACCACTGTATTTACATGTTGTCTTGTATATTGATCTAAGGAAATGAACATTATAAGCTTTGCTTTCGTTCAAATCCTCTCTCTACTTGTATGTATAACCTGTGTTTGTGTACCGCAAATGTATTATAAAATATGAGAATAAATATGTTTAAACTAACAAAATAAATGCGGTGTTGTTTCTTTTTTGGCGCGGCGGGCTCTCTGGCTAACACTGCAACATCAAAGAAAATTTTGGGAAACAATCGCCAGTCACAACCATTTGAAGTCGCCGAAAAGAAAAAAAAATCGTTTCAAATTGACCGACCCATTATTTCTCTCAATACTGTTTAACATGATATCGATCGATAATTGTGTTCAAGCTGCCATAATGATAAGTTCTAAAGGAGTGAGAGGGGAGGGAGGGGGGACTGTACTATGTAGTAATGTTTCAGAACGCATATCCTTTTACTTATATAAATGTCCTAACAAACTTCTTTTGTCCATCGAATGATCATAAACTTTTTTTTATAAAGGAACAATTTACATTTAAGGTATGGATCAACTATAAAATAATAGGCGAGCCATTGAAATAATATTTTTGGAATAAACACGAGATGAATATATATATTAGACTGTTCCTTTAAGTGTCTTCTCTTCATAACATTATTTACAAAAATAAACGACAAGTTATGTAGTATTTACTATAAGACGTTTCCTCTTCCTCAACGAAAAAAGAGTGGGGTGGGGAAAGGGTGCATCATTGTGGGTACTGCTAGATATAGCGTTAGGTCCTTTTATGAGCCAAAAAAGATTTTGTAGACCTTAGTGTTTTGTTATTTTTGTTGTCCACGCGTAAGTCAATGTATATTGCTCTTTAAAAGGTGAAGGTCATAAACCACACGACTGCCACATGGTGACATTTTCAAACACAGCTGCATAGCGGATGCATGTGTTCTTAAAAGGGGAAAAGACGCCAAAACACGGTCACACTTCCTGTCCACTAGACAAACAAGGTGTCATAAATCTGTCAATTAGCTTTATTAGTTGGGTGTCCGCTCATGTCTTAAAATTGGGGATTGATTAAGAGTAATACAGTAAACTCTCGTTATCTCAAAATCGGTTATCTCAAATTTCCGGTTATGTCAAACTGTTTTCTACGGTCCCGTTTTTTTCCCTACAGTTTCTTTATAGTTTGACTCCGCTTAACTCAAATTCGGATGTGTCAAATTATCGGATATATCAAACTAAATTCTATGTCCCCACATGAATAAAACTGTTGAAATCAGTTGGTCTATCTCAAACTTTAAATTGCCATAAGATGCAAAACTGCAACAATAGTGATTTTCACACCTACCGTGAAACTCGCGAAGATTTGGGCCCGAGTTTTATCGCCAATTATCGGCAATCTGGATGTCACGTAATTTAGAAAAGAGGTTAATCGATTATTATTTAATTAGCTGATTTAATGAACAACAATTTCATTTAATCAATTAACGCTGATTGAAGTGTTTCAGTTTGAATTTGTTGTTGTAACAGTTTTTGAGAACTTGTTGACACGGCCTTCTCAACTTGAAATAAAATGAGAGGTCGCGTTAGTGAATTTATCATTCTTCCACAACCTACCCACAATACACGTACTGATTATTGAATAAAAAATAAGATTGGTTATGGCAACAGACCTAATCTAATAACACTTTAAACATGCAAAACCACACAAACTTGCAGAAACTTAGTTTACAGTGGCAGATATAACAAGGAATTTCAGTCATTACCAGTCATCGTGTAGCAGGTAAGATTTTTTAAGATTTACAAAACTATCCTTAAATTCGGATATCTCAAACTTCGGATATCTCAAACTATTTTCTACGGTCCCTTGAAATTTGAGATAACGAGAGTTGACTGTACTTTATGAAGGTATGAAATGGACCCATCCGCATGAAGAAACATAATATGAATTTACAAAAAGATATACTTTAAATTAATACATTTCCATCCTTAAATGGTACAAAAATTAAGTTCCCGGTAGGGCCCACTTTAGACCACAATTTGGCATAGAACATTTAAGCCATGAATGGGAAAATGGCGGGGTCATGAAATAAGCCGTAGCCAGGCGTGTAGCCCTTCATTCAAATAGTTGCAAGTCAAGTAAAGTCAAAAGTTTTATGCAGATTTTTAATCGCGGTTCCGATTAATCATAAATACATAATAGCGCATTATGGGAACTATGCATTTAGAAATGGGAATGTTGACACCAATGTCCAAATTTACACCATTCTTCATTATAAGATGTATAACAATAAAGATTAGAAGCATAAGAAACTTTGCTTTAAACAAAAAGGCAAGATAAAATAAACTACATATCCATACCTCTGTAACTAAAGAAATGATGATGCTGATGACGGTGATGCTGCTACTGCTGCTTCTGCTGATAATGATGACGGTGATACCGATGTTGTTTATGATTATGATGAAAATGGTAATAACGGTTATAGTGATGCTAATGACAATTATGATGTAGATCGTGACGGCGGTGCTGCTGCTGCTGCTGATGATGATGATTAGTTGTGATTATACAGGTAATATGGGATCATAATGATGATCATGTGAATTTAATGGCGGAAATGATGATTAT
The DNA here is from genome assembly GCA_007844125.1 of Sinonovacula constricta. NCBI lineage: Eukaryota > Metazoa > Mollusca > Bivalvia > Cardiida > Solecurtidae > Sinonovacula > Sinonovacula constricta. The sequence goes on from CM017560.1 coordinate 38,850,357, forward strand.
TTCTTTGATATTTATCATGTAAATGGACGTGATATTAGTTAATTTATCATTTAACTGTCATCGATGATTGTATTCGTGCACTATTTCGAAATCTATCGTTATTCAGACGTTGAACATTAGGATTATACCAGTCGTTGGCTCTGAGTGCCGGGGAGGATGCAATTGGTTCTTGATTGGGTTACACCTTGCAATTATGCATAGCATTGTTTGTTTGTTTTATGTTTAGTTGTTTTATGTGTTTGTGTTATATGACATATTTACATTCTTTTGGTTAACGTTTAATTTTATTAAGTAGCTTTAATTTGTATCACGCAATGCATTCTTTGTAAATGACAAATACTTTAAACAGTATTCTCACAAAAAATGATAGGCGTAGTTAATCCGGGAACGGACCATGCAGCTATCAAGTAATTGGCGAAAATTCAAACTCAGGCTGCGACATTGCGCGCGCATACGTGTAAAGTCATCTGTGTTCACACTATCTTCATATGCAAAACGATGAAGACTAAGAATGTTGATCCAATGCGGATGTTAAGCTTTTCATTGGAATTAAAATATCAGTTTCGACAGAAAGGCAATTTTATAGTTAAATTGTGTGTTTTATCGTGCGGAGTGATTATTAGTGCAGTTTCTGTTTTGACGATACACGATGACTTGGACAACTTGTGCGGTTTCGGAACTGTAATGTACGAGTTTGATTAATACGATTTTTTATAATAATTAAGATTTTTGTTTGTTATTTCTTTCTGCAGACAACACAAAGTAGCGCGTTTATGTTGATAAATTGAAACCAGTTATTGTGTTCGTTTAAAATTATTTCGTACAAAGAAACGGTTGGAATGTTACTACAAATAATCAGGTGACCTAGAAACGTTTGAAGCGGTGGTGAAAATAACTCTTCCGTTACTAGCATCCCGATTTTCGCGTTTCTACCGTTTCTAGCGTTCCACGCGCTCCGGTTATAGCGTTTATACCGTTTACACCGTTTCAAGCGTTTGTAGCGCTCCGTTGCATTTCCATTTCGATAGCATTCCGTTTCCGTTTCAACAGGAAACGAAAAACGTTTCATTTCCATTTCCACTCCGTTCCGTTTGTCAATTTCATGATTTTCAGTACTGTAGCTATCATAACAATTAATATAGAAATACAAATGCCAAAATTACACTAGATGGCAGACATTCTATCTTAACATGTTAACATTTTCGCTGTCAATAAAACGAAATAATGAGTAAAGCAAAATGAATAGACAAACAAAATAATAGATCTAAACACAGACTTCCTAAGCGCCTAACAGTCTATTAATGGCAGTAATATGCTGGACATCATCAAAGCAATATATGGGTTAATAAATACGACAACTAAAATTGATACATCAATACATTTATGAAACTAGACTGCATACCAAGCCATGTAGAAATATTCGGAAATGCAATAGTAGACAAAGTCTCAAAGGGCATCAATATATGGTACACCAATAAACAATGGACTAAGCCTCATAGAGACCTATACATTCATTAAAGCAGAAATAAAGAACCACCAGCCGGTGAACCTGCTTACTTGAAAATGCCGACTGGGCTTCGAACCTGCACCGTGAATAGTTATTTTTAATATCAGTGTACATGAAGAAAATTGCATCAGTTTGGGTTACCTACATTCTAAAACTTGCGTCTTTGCGAGGAAAACACACTTGTAAAAATAACATGCTGACAATAATCGTGGAAGGGAATATGTAACGTTGTCTCAGTTATTTGTCGTCGAAATCAGTAAGTTGCTGGTCAATACGTCGAAATTGTTTAGGAAACTCGCATATATATATATATATATATATATATATATATATATATATATATATATATATATATATATATATATATATATATATATATATCAACTTACCCAGGGTAACATCCAATTTACCTACTATGGTATAATTTACCTATGGTACCTTTGTTTATACAATTTGCTGCAGAAGTCAGTTTTGATGTTGACTTCGATGTGTTTACAACAACAAACGAAATACAGGAAGGAACACTCTCTGAATCTTTCAGTTTGATTCTCGGAGGCAAGTCTGACTTGGACACAAATCACTAAGAACACGCGTGCACAAAACCTTAAACACATAACACTGTACATATTCCTGTTCAGACAGACAATATGCTGCCTTAGTGAGCTCTAAAGATAGAATATCGGTTCGGTATGTTACTTGTTCAAGATAAAGTTGATGCAGAGCTCCGAAGTCGCAGGAAATAATATATCAGATAGCTTCGCTTAACAAAGTAGCAATTAGCACCCTTCATATGCGAAATAAAAAAAGTTACAAAATACTTATGTTGTTAAATGAATAAATTTGTTAGTTTGAATTAAACTTTTGTTAACTCCTATGGAAACACAACATATGTGAACAACATCTACTTAACAAATGCCGAACGCAGTTTCCAAACAAATAATCGTGGTACGAATTTGAACTGATACAATGTCACCAACATCCGCCTTAGCGCGGGGAATCTTAACTACCGGTTTTAGCACCCAGTCGGTTCATTTAGCCGACTGACCGTTCCAAGGCGGTAACTGTCGGTTTTACTATATTTCTTAAATGACTCATCACAGATTTGTTCTTTTACATTTGTCTTGCATGTGAATACATTTGCCCTGTGGTATTTCAAATGTTGGTATATGTCGCAATACTTATCAGGACTTATATGAGGTATTATATCATATGTTCCTATTGATTACTTCGCAATACGTCTCCACAAGTATTATTCTTTAATACAAAAGTAAAGCCATGAAGTTTAAATCTTAATCAAGCCTTGAATAGAGAGCATATTACACATGTCTGTCAAAGTGTTCGATCAAATCTAGCAAATAGTAAATCTTGTATACGAAGAAATGCTTATCCATGAATATGGCACTGAAGAGATTGTAATCGAATGAGTGCAGTCCTGCAAACTGAAAAAATAATTGACAATCGAAATTTTTATGTTTTAGCTCTTTAGAAGCCACGGCAAAAGCAATAGAACCATTTAGTATAAATGTAACATCGTGCGCTTTAACAGCTGAAATATATTTTCTGTTACATCGAACCGACACAATTATGGTTTTATTAGCGATGCCCAGCCAATTATTGGCGGATGAAGACCCCAGATTTACGTCTGGATAGAACCACAGGTGCGCCGCAGGTAAGTTGGAAAACCTCCTACATCAAAGTTCTCGTCACGACCGGGACTCGAACCCAAGTGTGGGAGGAGGTGACTGAGGAGTTTCAAGTCAGCGACTCTTACCGCTCGGCCACGGCCGCCCCCTTTTTATATAGGGTCGCCGTTCTCGAGGACCCAGTCAAGATACGGCATCGTTTAAATTGCCGACTCCATTTTTATGTCTTATGACTTTACATCAAATTATTATGTCGTTCACATCACCAACGTTATAATGTTAATATTATATATACATATTACAGACATGAAGTTATTTCTTAAACTGTATTATATTTATATTATTATACCATTAGTATATTATACATAACATGTATACATTCATTAAGTGATTATGTATTATGTCGTATACATTTCTGATATGGTGGTTAAACGATGTGCAAATAATCGATGTAAAATTATACTGTGGAATTAATAACCGACATGAACATGGTGAGGTATAAGTAAACTATATCACTTCATTTCGCCGTGTTTATTTCATACTTGAAGTTATTATGCCGTATAATTTACCAAAAGGGTGTGTTTCTGCCGTATAAGTAACAGACAAAAAGTTACGTCTTATAGTATTCTGAAAAGAAAATATTACGTTGTATAAATTATCGACGTTAGGAATTATGATGCAGCAATCATTACCAACATAAAGTTATGATGCGGTAATTATTACCGACATGAAATTATGATGCCATATCAACCCGAATAGAAGATATAATGCCGAATGCATTACCAAAATATAAACTTGTTACATCATATGAATTATCAGAATGAAGCTATTGCCCACTACAAAATATTGACATGAAGCAATAAAACCGATAAAGCTATTACGTTATATAAACAAGCGATATTATGTTACAAGTATTACGCCGTATAACTAACGGGAATATTTCGCCGTTAATATCATCTGTATAACGGTATTACATCGTATGCAATACAAGAAATACGTCATTAAGCTGTATTACGGCTTTTAAAGAAGGAACCGATATTAATAACGATGTTAGTAACATGACCTTATATGTATTACACTTCGTACATTTCCGGTATGAAATTACCATGGAGTTTACGTGTGTCATGAAAAGGCATTGAAAATAAGTGTCATGAAGTTATGATGCGGCATTTATTACAGACATGTCGTTAATTCCGTAAACATTTTACAAGACAATTTAAAGAATCCTTGTCCAGTCAAACATTGCGATAATATATTTCTTTATGCTAGTAATTGATAAGGCTTAATAATCATTAGTCAATAAATAATGCAAACTAATTTTGTTTATGTTTAGAAGACCTAATTTACATGACCTTATTGTTTTAATGTTGGTTATTTTGATGGCTTCATTCTTCCAATACGGACATGTAGATGGGATTACAACACAATGTCTTCAGTAATTACAGACTTTTGTTTGGAGATCATGTCTTCGACTTCATGTCGGTAATTAACATGTGTGGGCTTTAAACCTTTCCTAACTCGGAAGTAACAACTAGAAATGGAACCCAGATCTACAGACTACAAGTCAAGTATGCAAATCGTTACATACTCTGTTTCGTATTGATATTAATATAAATTGTGTTTTTAACCTTTTGATGGGTAACTACATTTTTTATGTCGGCTGAACTATCCGACAGTGGACATTCAACATTCCAATAGACCTTTATTAACTTAAATAGATTTATGATGATACTTTTTCATTAATTTCCAGTGTAAAAATGTCCCCAGTTTCTCTTCATTTTTAATGTTTTCCCAACATACCCTATAATTACATCGTCAAAATAGTTTTTGCAACTACATGTGGTGTATTGTAACACGCATTGATTTTCACGACCGGAAAATCCCCGAAAAGTTACCAGTGCAATTAAGACTGAGTTGTTCGAGGACGTGGCTCGTATATTATTACTTAGGTAGCCACCAACCATTCTTAACTCAAATCATGGCTGCATGAATGCCCAATATTTTCAAGTCAGCATAAAAAGGCTGTTTTTCTGAAGTTGAGGTGTGTTTTAAGCTTAATGTTGCAAGTTAAAGATCCATAATTGCAGACAATTATACGAATATATTGTAAAATAGTGTAAGGTGAAATCCATGAAATGACCATCTTACTTGAAAAGGTTGATGGATATTAGGCTTAACCAGATATACTTTCATTGTATCACGAAAAAGATTATAATAAACGCAAGTGGTGATATAAAACGTCCTCCAGACATAACGCACCTGTCACATTTAAATTATGATACATTTATTTCAACTTCATACAGTCATACTTTGTTTCCAGCAATGTTGTGAGCCTAAGTTTTACTGTGTCGTCATAGAGTTATAAACCTGATACTCGTACTTGGAATTTAGTCCCGTCCCTGAAGCCTTTATCAATAAGAAATTTCATTTCTTGTTTTGTTATATATATGCACAACAGATTATTAAAATCAGTGTCATGGTATTAAGCTGTTTTAAGCCAAACTGTGATTTTGAGTGATTATGTCATCATTTATACTTTCAATTAATTCACAAGAAAGTAAGAAAAGTACGATACATCTGTTATATATAGATACCCATCCTGTCACATTGTTTTCAAACATTCAATTCTTTTAGCGATTGTGGACTTTAGTAAAAGCATAACTGCTTTGATAAAGTTATAGGGCCTTTATAAAGTAGGTGGCGGTAATGTGACCTGTTCTTTTCAGAAATTAATCCAGGAATCTTCTACCACAACAAGTTGATAAGGTCATCCGCAGCAGTATGAGTGACAACACATTGTCATGCTCTTAAAGTGATAAACGTTCTCAGAAAGCGTAGATATTATGCAAATTCTATGTCAAATGTGACTATAAGGCACGCATTCGGGGCATGTTATCCCAGTGAACGAAGTATCTCTTTCAAATGAACCACTGTCTTCATTTCTGAAGTTTTTTTGTCCTTGCGTATCTTTATTTAAAACAATCACCACAACTGTTTTCAGAAATCCTCAATCTAACTTCAGCCCACAGGTAAGTTTCTTTTATTTTTCCAAAACATTTGTATAAAATAATATGATAAAACAAACCTCTGAGCACATACTTCACATATTCTAGACAAAAGTGATGCTATAATTGATTACACTTCTTTCACACCTTCATAGATGCCGCTAAAGAACCACTAACACTCTATATGATAAGCAGGAAGACGACTATAAATTAAGTTTCGGACTCGAACCCCAAGGTTAAAGAGCTGAGGAGTTCGAAGTCTTCGACCTTTACACAACTAGGTCAATATTTGAGTTTATAGTAATTATATTTATAGTATAATATTGTATTTAACAGAAGTCAGTACAATGTTCAGTACTTACCACACGTAGACTCATCGGAGCCATCATCACAGTGGTTGAAACCGTTACACACTAATCTGTCGGGAACACAGGGCCAGTTGCCGGCGGTACAACGGAAAAAGTTGGCCGGGCACGGGTCTGGTATAGAGAAATTGTTTCTATGTTTTAATCTAAAAACTTTTCATTTCGTCGTAAACGTCAATAATGACGGGATATTTCATAGGCAGTTAACGTTAAGCATAGGAAGCTTGACGGTGGCCCATTGAACACCACACGTGTGTATATATATATGGCATTGCCAGATATAACATAGTATATCCGAAAAATATTGCTAATCTGTATCCTTAGTGTATCGTTCAATATGGCTTTAAATTATTATTTTAGCCAAAAGAAGTCACTGTTGATAAGGCAAGCGTTGTACTAGATTAGTGTGCGGCCAATAGATTGTCAAGAGTTGTTGTTTGTTACTAAACGGATGCTATGAGTCACGAATTGCAAGCAAAAGTGACAATATGAACAGTTTTTTTTAACAAATCGTTTTATTGTTTAATTGCACTTAGTTTAATTGTTAGTATATATTTCTTAAAATCTCTATGTATGTCTGTACATCTGTCTGTATGTGTTTATATGTATCTCCCTATATCTATCTGGCTTTACAGTTTGAATGTAAAGCGACAACATGTGGCAAAGATACTCACTTTTGGAAGAAAACATAAAACTTTGCTAAAATATTTATCAATACGTGTAATTAAAAACCCATCAGGATCCACACTAAGTTTATAAATATTTTAATACACATTTCTGAGATAAAGTCACTTTCGCTCATTTGAAAAGGTCAAAATGAAGAACAATTTAAAATGGTTGTTTGACATTTTAGAAAAATATAATAGAACTATATTTATTATAACTAATAGAAATACATGTACTAATTATATATATATATACATACATACATACATACATATATATATATATATATATATATATATATATATATATATATATATATATATATATATATATATATATATATATATATATATATATATATATATATATATATATATATATATATATATATATATATATTAAATGAAAACAGTAATAAACGTTTCATTAGTGTTAGTCTATAAAACATTTTTGCACATTACCTATTTTTTAAAAGTCATTACAAGGTCAAACTGTTCAAGGCTATGACACAGACTGTTTTGTCCCCAGCAAGAAACAAACAGTCTGTCACGTAATTACCAAAGTCAAGTAATCACTTTCAAAATACATATGGTTTGTCTTACAGAGACATCGTACCTTAACGAACCTATAGACAAGTTGACCTTACGTGTATCAATATATTCGGTGGAAAATTCCATCAAGAGGTGTGACCTTTGTATTGCAATTTTTAAAATAGTAACCACTGCATTTGTGCGGACCTGGTAGCGCAATTGGCAGAGCGTCGGCTTCAGGTACGGGAGGCCCGTTGTCTGGATAATATGACTGGGTGTGGTATCATGATCATGGCAGTTGTTCCCAACATGCTATGCACAGTACAGGCAACAGTATATCTGCTTCAAGTGGACACTGTCTCCAGATAACTGATATACCGATGGTGGGACAATAGACCCAATAAACATTTGTAGTTGTTTACATTCTGTGATATCCTGCTTGACATCCACAAGACTGGATGCCGGTCCAAGCATTTATAATAGCCAGAAAAGGCCAATTTTTAACAGCGCTATCCTACCAACATGTTGCAACCTCTTGTAAGGTGCTCCTGATAGGCATTGTTTTGTTACCACTTACAGATAATCCCCAATATAATGGTTTCAGACATTTGGTGCCATTAAGGATGTAATTGTACGAACTTTTAAGTAAAGCAACACAAAACTCTCTCTAACAAGGTAACGTCTTAACATGAAACAGTATCATCTGGCGCAGAAAGTTTGATAAAAAATTCAACAATGCAGGCTGTGATGGACCCATTTTCATAACAGTCCTTTTGCCTACACTAAACAATACTGTATCACAGCTAGAAAACGCATGAAAGAAAATAAGTCCTTGCGTTTTATTATGTCCCCAGCTCTCGGCTACAGTAAATGTATCGCAGCTTGTTTCCATATCGAAGTCCTATCCATAAGCTTGTCTTTAAATTTGGATGCTAGTACAACACACAATGCAAGTACATCAGTGTCAGAAGTAACAAGCAGCAATGACCGAGTAGCATCCAGTGACATGATCTATAAGCCTTGCACTGTTATATATACAATGCTGCTGTCAGAACTTGTTGAATCGATGGTCATCTAACACTTTTCTGCACACTCACAGTCCTTCCAGACAATAACCAATACATTTCAGTCCTGACTTTTCTACATGTTGACCAACCATTTTTGCTATGAGCGTTTGTACTCAATATTTCTTCTGTTTCGACTTTGGTTATACAATAAAGAAGCTGGTTTACAGTGAGAATGGTGTTTGGCATAGATTCTTTAGTTCTGTTGCATGCCTCATGATTGTCATACCATGCTTAATTATAGCCACTGAATGCGCTTCATATCTGAAAACTAGCAGCAAGGCAATTTATTGCTGCAGGTTTTGTGTTCAACGAAAATCGTTTTACAAAATATGCCTACTAAGAAATAAGTTTATCATTCTTAAGCTGTCCTTGGTCATGGCCTTGTTGATCCATTCAACGTTATTGCAGTAAATACTAGATACATATATACAGTAAGGGGCCCTACCTCGGACCTAATCAGTCAAAAGACAAAATTTACTTTAAAAGGTTTGTATTGTTTAGGTTACACGTTATTTTCACAACTCTACTTTTTTCCCGTTTTGGTGCTGGGGGTAATTCCAACAAGCCCCTTCCTCTGGATCAATCCCTGATTATAAGCAAGTTGATGTATCTATATGATACATAATTATCACTAAAAATATAATTAATTAAAATCCTTTTCGAAATGTCTCAATAAAATTAAAGAATCTTTTTTTTTCCGGATTAACTAGATTATGTCAATCATAAAATATAAATAAAATTAATGTACACGATTCAGTATTATACAAATCACGAACCTTTACTGTTTCATTTTTATAAATCACATGAATGTAATTGTATAACATCATACGGCTTAATTGACATTTGTATAAATAAACAATTTATTGCAGTTTACTGTATTGAACATGTATCTTGCTGTTAAAATGTAACATTATCTTACCATTGTTTCATATATATACAGCTAAACAGAAGTGGATCAATACGCATAGATACACACTAGGCAAACATTAAAAATGCAATAGTGATGTTCAACTTGTTCTTGATTTTTACATGCGAACTATGTGATGGGCGTATTACTAGCATTTGGAACATGTGTGCAAGTTTTTCGCGTGACCTTGCCACATGTTTGTAATTCGTATAGGTGTAATGTATGCGATTGCGAGTCATTTGTGCAATTGTAAGGAAAGTGATATGAGAATGAGCTCGTTGCATGCGATTGTGATGCGTGCGAGTGATACGTGAGAGTGATAGTGTGAATCCAAGTGCAAAGCGTGGGAGTGAAGTGTTACAAGTGTTATAAGTTAAAGCTTTGTATCTCTAAATTTACTTAAAAGGTGACATGTGAACGGACATGTGGTTAAACGACAGAAAACATGTTTTCTATTGTTTTTTGTGTGTGTTATTGTATCAAAACTTTACCATACAATGGCCTAGTTTGGCATTTATAGTAAATTTGCATGTGATAGAATGGTGTCATGTTATCATAGTGAAGAAAGGTATCTGTTTTAAGTGTATTAGTCACATTCAAGCAAAGAAAAAATCATTGTTATATTAAGTGATATTGCCTTAATTTATCTGGAAAAAGATGTCATCCATCGGTACAAATCGACCAACGATTTTCGTATCGTCGCCACGATGTGGCAGCGACCATCGATTTGACTCACATGGTCAGCTTATTGCTGGATATTCCTAAGCTTTCTCTGGTATTGCTGTATGTGTCTATGACTTTTGTATTTGTGTATTTCTCTAATGGGTCTCTGTTTCTCTTTATGCCTCTCGTTATCATTAACTGTACGTTTTCCGGTCCCCCAGTATGCTTTGTCATGCATAGCTGTCTGTCACATGTGTTACCTTCGCTTGTATCAATCTCGAACAATCACTATCACAAGCACCAAACTCGCATGCGTCAGACTTGCACACAGTTGTCAAAATGACAAAACGTTCTAACTTTTATTGCAAAGAAAATTATTAGAAAACTCGATAAACATGTATTATCTCGCTCTCATTTCGTCATATTGCACCCATAATACCGCAATGAGTAACACGGTACTTATATGAATCGATGTCAGCAATTTCTCGCGTGCATCAGGCTCGTTAGAATGGAAAGCACACATCAAATTCACCACTCGCACTCACCACTTGCACTCACTACCCGCAGTCACCATTCGCAGACATCATAATCACTATTCACATCACCAACACACTTCATAAGCACCACTCGCACTCACCCCTAAAACATATTACAGCACTACTTGCACACATCACTCACGCACATTACTATCACTACTCGCACTCACCACTTGCATACATCGTTCCCACACGTCACAACGTCCACTCACACTCTTCACTTGCACACACAATTCGCACAATCACCACTAGAACTTACCACTTCCACAAATTTCGCACACATCATGATCACTACTTGCACACACCATTTGCACACACCACTCCCACACTCACAATCATAGGCATCATTCGCACTGATCACTTGCACACATCATTCGCACACATCACTACCAAACACATCACTAATATGCATCACTTGCCAAAAGCATATGCCATGTTAAAACGACTTGAATTTTGCTCTGACTTAATAAAATGCCACATTTTACAGTTTACATACTATTTTCTTTCGAAAAGCTTAACATGAATTATAATATATAATTATGTGAGATCTGATATGTTGATTCCACTGCTTTTTTGTTACTTTCTGGATTGCTTTGTTTGAAATATTTTTGATTCATGATGACATTTGGTGTCTACAAGTTGATTCACTAGTCCTCTGGTATGATTGTGAAGTGAGTTAGTTGAGCTTAAAATCAGTTGCTTCAATAAGAACACTGTACATCAAATTAAAAGTAAAGTGCAACTTCTGATAAAACTGAAGTGTTTTACTTGGCATGGGGTTAGGAATAATTGAGAATTAGTTGAGAATTAATACAGTCTGTGTATGCTATGTATACAGACAGGTGCTTTGGTGGACCAAATTGGCCTTGGTGCCCAAATATTCCTCACCAACTTATTCTTAAAATTCTTTCAGATTTCTCCTTCTATAACTTTAACTTATACTTAATAATTCAATAACACGAATGCAGTTAAAAATATTCGTTTCAAACGCACCACTCGTGCAGATTAAGCTATCTGTATTACAACTACATGTATCACACCCATGCACCGCTTGTGCAGGTTAAGCTACCCGTATCACAATTACACGCATCACTCCCATGCAACGCTTGCTCAGATTAAGCTACCCATATTACAACTACACATATCACTCCCACGCACTACTTGTGCAGATTAGGCTACCCGTATTACAACTACACATATCACTCCCAAGCACCACTGGTGCAAATTAAGCTACCCATATTACAACTTGACGTTTCAGTCCCATGCACCGCTTGTGCAGATTAAGCTGCCGATATTACAGCTACACATATCACTTTCATGCACCCTTTGTGCAGATTAGGCTGCGCGTATTACAATTACACGTATCACTCCCATGCACCGCTTGCGCAGATTAAGCTACCCATATTACAACTACACGTATCACTCCCATGCACCGCTTGCGCAGATTAAGCTACCGATATTACAACTACACGTATCACTCCCATGCACCGCTTGCGCAGATTAAACTACCCATATTACAACTACACGTTTCACTCCCATGCACCGCTTGCGCAAATTAAGCTACCGATATTACAACTACACGTATCACTCCCATGCACCGCTTGCGCAGATTAAGCTACCCATATTACAACTACACGTATCACTCCCATGCACCGCTTGCGCAGATTAAACTACCCATATTACAACTACACGTTTCACTCCCATGCACCGCTTGCGCAAATTAAGCTACCCATATTACAACTACACATATCACTCCCATGCACCGCTTGCGCAGATTAAGCTACCCATATGACAACAACACGTATCACTCCCATGCACCGCTTGCGCAGATTAAGCTACCCATATTACAACTACACGTATCACTCCCATACACCGCTTGTGCAGATTAGGCTGCCGGTATTACAATTACACGTATCACTCTCATGCACCGCTTGTGCAAATTAAAATACCTGTATTACAACTACACGTATCACTCCCATGCACCGCTTGCGCAGATTAAGCTAACCATATTACAACTACACGTATCACTCCCATACACCGCTTGTGCAGATTAGGCTGTCGGTATTACAATTACACGAATCACTCTCATGCACCGCTTGCGCAGATGAAAATACCCATATTACAACTACACGTATCACTCCCATGCACCACGTGTGCAGATTAAGCTACCGATATTACAACTACACGTATCACTTCCATGCACCGCTTGTGCAGATTAAGCTACCGATATTACAGCTACACATATCACTTTCATGCACCGTTTGTGCAGATTAGGCTGCGCGTATTACAATTACACGTATCACTCCCATGCACCGCTTGCGCAGATTAAGCTACCCATATTACAACTACACGTATCACTCCCATGCACCGCTTGCGCAGATTAAGCTACCGATATTACAACTGCACGTATCACTCCCATGCACCGCTTGCGCAGATTAAACTACCCATATTACAACTACACGTTTCACTCCCATGCACCGCTTGCGCAGATTAAGCTACCGATATTACAACTACACGTATCACTCCCATGCACCGCTTGCGCAGATTAAGCTACCCATATTACAACAACACGTATCACTCCCATGCACCGCTTGCGCAGATTAAGCTACCCATATTACAACTACACGTATCACTCCCATACACCGCTTGTGCAGATTAGGCTGCCGGTATTACAATTACACGTATCACTCTCATGCACCGCTTGTGCAGATTAAAATACCTGTATTACAACGACACGTATCACTCCCATGCACCGCTTGCGCAGATTAAGCTACCCATATTACAACTACACGTATCACTCCCATACACCGCTTATGCAGATTAGGCTGTCGGTATTACAATTACACGAATCACTCTCATGCACCGCTTGCGCAGATGAAAATACCCATATTACAACTACACGTAACACTCCCATGCACCACTTGTGCAGATTAAGCTACCCATATTACAACTACACATATCACTCCCATGCACCACTTGCGCAGATTAAGCTGTCCATATTACAACTACACATATCACTCCCATGCACCACTTGCGCAGATTAAGCTACCCATATTACAGCTACACGTATCACTCCCATGCACCGTTTGTGCAGATTAGGCTGCCCGTATTACAACTACACATATCACTCCCACGCACCACTTGCGCAGATTAAGCTACCCATATTACAACTACACGTATCACTCCCATACACCACTTATGCAGATTAAGCTACCCGCATTACAACTACACGTATCACTTCCACGCACTATTTGTTCAGATTAAGCTACACATATTACTACTACACATATCACTACCATGCACCGCTTCCGCAGATTAAGCTACCCATATTACAACTACACCTATCACTCCCATGCACCGCTTGTGCAGATTAAGCTACCCATATTACAACTACACATATCACTTCCATGCACCATTTGTGCAGATTTGGATGCCCGTATTACAGTTACACGTATCACTTCTACGCATCATTTGTGCAGATTAAGCTACCCACATTACAACTACACGTATCACTCCCATGCACCGCTTGTGCAAATTAACCTACAAATATTACAACTACACGTATCACTCCCGTGCACCGCTTGTGCAGATTAAGCTACCGATATTACAACTACACATATCACTTCCATGCACCGTTTGTGCAGATTAGTCTGCCCGTATTACAATTACACGTATCACTCCCACGCATCAGTTGTGCAGATTAAGCTACCTGTATTACAACTTCACGTATCACTCCCATGCACCGCTTGCGCAAATTAAGCTACCCATATTACTACTACACATATCACTCCCATGCAACGCTTGCTCAGATTAAGCTACCCATATAATAACTACACATATCACTCCCACGCACCACTTGCGCAGATTAAGATGCCCATATTACAACTACACGTATCACTCCCATGCACCGCTTGTGCAAATTAACCTACAAATATTACAACTACACGTATCACTCCCATGCACCGCTTGTGCTGATTAAGCTACCGATATTACAACTACACGTCTCACTCCCATGCACCGTTTGTGCAGATTAGGCTGCCCGTATTACAACTACACGTATATCTCCCACGCACCACTTGCGCAGATTAAGATGCCCGTATTACAATTACATATGTAACTTCCATGCACCGTTTGTGCAGATTAGGCTACCTGTATTACAACTACACGTATCACTCCCACGCACCACTTGCGCAGATTAAGCTACCCATATTACAACTACACGCATCACTCCCATACACCACTTATGCAGATTAAGCTACCCGCATTACACCTACACGTATCACTTCCACGCACTATTTGTGCAGATTAAGCTACACATATAACTACTACACATATCACTCTCATCCACCGCTTCCGCAGATTAAACTACCCATATTACAACTACACCTATCACTCCCATGCAACGCTTGTGCAGATTAAGCTACCCATATTACAACTACACATATCACTTCTACGCATCATTTGTGCAGATTAAGCTACCCACATTACAACTACACGTATCACTCCCGTGCACCGCTTGTACAGATTAAGCTACCGATATTACAACTACACGTCTCACTCCCATGCACCGCTTGTGCAGATTAAGCTACCGATATTACAACTACACGTATCACTCCCGTGCACCGCTTGTGCAGATTAAGCTACCGATATTACAACTACACGTCTCACTTCCATGCACCGCTTGTGCAAATTAGGCTACAAATATTACAACTACACGTATCACTCCCGTGCACCGCTTGTGCAGATTAAGCTACCGATATTACAACTACACATATCACTTCCATGCACCGTTTGTGCAGATTAGTCTGCCCGTATTACAATTACACGTATCACTCCCACGCATCATTTGTGCAGATTAAGCTACCCATATTACAAGTACACGTATCACTCCCATGCACCGCTTGCGCAGATTAAGCTACCCATATTACAACTACACATATCACTCCCATGCACCACTTGTGCAGATTAAGCTACCGATAATACAGCTACACATATCACTTCCATGCACCGTTTGTGCAGATTAGGCTGCCCGTATTACAACTACACGTATCACTCCCATACACCATTTGTGCAGATTAAGCTACCCATATTACAACTACACATATCACTCCTATGCCCCGTTTGTGCAGATTAAGCCGCCCGTAGTACAATTACAAGTATCACTCCCAGGCACCATTTGCGCAGATTCAGCTACCCATATAACAACTAAACATATCACTCCCATGCACCGTTTGTGGAGATTAAGCTGCCCGTATTACAATTACACGTATCACTCCCACGCACCATTTGCGCAGATTAAGTTACCTGTATCACACCTACTCGTATCACTCCAACGCATTACTTGCGCAGATATGGCTTCCCATACTAGTACTACATGTATCACTCCCATGCACCACTTGTGCAGATTAAACATCCCGTATCACAATTACACATACGACTCCCACGCAACACCTGTGCAGCTTAAGGTACCCGTTTCAGAAAAAGGCTAATTTTCCAAACCGGCTTATTTTAACGAGTCACATGATCCGCAAGATTCAGAGTCAGGCCATACGTGACATAATCAGATCTATCGTCGTTCTGGAAAATGACCGGTGTGATAAATTGATCTTAAATAATGGACGTTTCGGTAAACTGATGACTAAAGTATTCGTGTAGAGCAACAGACCTATTTATAGTGAACGCGTGTCGCGCATTTTAAATTGGAAGGTTCATGGACGTCGGGTAAACTTCAGTGTACGGCTATCTCTGTAATGTCTATTTATACATGGACGTTACGAACGTAAATATCCACAGCATCGAACAACTTTGTGTTAATTTACAATCAGTTCCACTTAATGAGTATTGCTCATAAAACATTCGGAACATAAATATTTTTTGTAGTCGATTTATTTGCATTGATAATCAGAAAATAGAAAACGTGTAGGTATGGCTCTGTCCTACAACGAATACTGAAAGCTTTCACGTGCTTTTCTAAGATAGCCTTGGAAAGTGTTATTGAGTAAACATGATGTAAGCTGTGGGAGGTCGGCGGATATTACACGCATTGATTGGTTAGGAATACGAACCTAATAGCTGATCCCAGTAGGGAGTACTTTGTGATAGCAGTTTCATGATACAAACCCCTACTGTGTACTGTGCTGTCTACATAACACTGTCAAGTCACCAAGACTGATACAAACATATATGTAAAGCTTTTTACTGACAGGAAATGTGTGTCGAAAAACACATGTGGCTCTTTTATAATACGACAAAAATTTACTTCGTGGAGTTCTTATTTTCAAATGACTAAGGCAAAAAGCGATCTTTCTTTGCTTTAGTTTGTTTTCAACAAATAAAATCATAACACGCGGTAATAATCCTTATCAATAAAGCCGGGCCTTTAAAGCATTTAAAATAAGACGAATAAATTCCATCACAATCACAATCATCAATAATACGCAACCCTTACACACATTACTTGCACACATCACAATCAACTGCATCAGTTGCCAAAGGCATATGTTGTGTTTAAACGGCCTGGGATTTGCTGGGTCTTATAATGTCACAAATTATGTTTACATTAAAAATATTGTTGTGAAAAGCTATGGCATTATAATTGGTTGCTAATAGAACACATGTTTGTAATATAACCTTCATTTTAATATGCATTTAATTGAACAGATACAAAAATCAACGTAATTAAAGTATCAGGTAGGAAAATCTATCACAGCGTCGTAATATAATACTCTTGGGTTTTTGTGTCGCCTTGATTAGATGGGCGTTAACTGTGCTACCGCGATTTCACTAAAATCGGTGTACATATTACTCCGTGGAGAGCCGAAATTGATAGCTCTATACAGCCAGTGAAAGGAAAAGCTCGGTTTATAGGGAATGTCGTACCAACTTAACTAAAATGCATGTTCTTTAAAAGCTTTTGAATCCTGACCTTCATGACCTGCATGGCCGCTATTCTAATCGCATTTGGCGATATTAAGACAAAAGCCCGGAACCAAAATCTATTTTGCTAAAACAAACAACCCGAACCTAAGGCTCCTCAGACCGCCGTACAACACGTGCTGCTAGCATATACCATGGAACGAGTAAATATAGTCACATGCCAAATTAGATAGTACCCAGCATATCCAGCATATCCTCCATTTTATAACGCCACGGACTCCGGTCGGAACCGGTTGGAACGTAAACGTAAATAATAATGACCTATATGCTGTACTTAATGACATAAAAACAGGTCTGTACGAGCGGCACACACAGGTCCGCGTACTCAATCAACGACCGTGGCTGCGCTCGGTACCACATTGCAATATAACTATAGATACCGATTGGAAAACGAGAGCACGCAACTGGTCGCTTACAGCAGTAATGTGCCATACCCAACGGACATCCCATCTAATTATTCCGATGTCGTATAACATAATGACGAGACTACAAATGCTCAACCAGAACACTTGGCCCCCAAAAGAATCACCGTTCAAGGATATATATGTGTAATTGCTTGGACCATGTAAGGGTAAGTATTTGAATAATAATCCTTAGAACAATTTGATCACTGTGTGAAATATTAAGTGATCTAATTGGAGAGTTTAATAACTTTCTTACTAGTTGTACTTGTGTAAGAAAACGAAAGAATGTAACAAATTACTGAGGAACAGCGACGGACTGGCTGTATAAGTTAGCAAACATACATGTGCTCTTGATATGATGACCCGCATTTATGCAGTGACGTATTGGCAGTATATGTTATCAACCATATATGTGCTCTTAATAATATGAAACGTATTTATGGCTGATGGGAGGACCTGATGTGGTTGACCAAAATCACACTGAAGAAAGTACTAGGTCAAGCTTTCGTCAGTTACGAGAGCCTTCACATAATACTAACCGAGATAGAAGCAGAGTTAAACGGCCGCCCAATGATTAACGCTGGCATATATACTCTACGTTCTCAGACTAACTGGGATGCCATACCCGGCGATCCAGCACACGTGACTCAGTGATCCAGCACCGTGACGAGTGACCACTCTAGCATAACCAAACGCGATAGAGCACAGAAACAGCTGAGCGAACAATTCCGGAGATCAGAGTACCTGACGTCATTGAGGGAACACCATCGGACCTCTGGAAACAACAACCAAACCATAACCGAGGGAGATGTTGTCCAAATCCAAGACGAGACGCGTCGTGCCCGCTAGAGGTTAGCCTTGATTCAATACATGATCCGAGGCAAGGGCGGGCTTACACGAGCAGCAGAGATTCGCACCAACACTGGTGTGACAACACGGCCAATCTCGAATCTCTACCCACTTGTAGTGATAAATGACTCAAAATAAAACAGTGTGAATATATCCATGTGGATCGTAATATTCAGTGACTATAAGTGTTTTTGCTATATAGATTTGCGAATGTGACAGTAATTAACATCAATAAATTTCAATATTAAAGTTGAATGTGGTATCTACAAAGGCATTATTTCATAATTAATGGAATGTGACTTAAGCATATTTCAGATTAATAGACACTTTTATGCATATCCGCGGCCAGGAGTATGTCCGGAATTATGATGGACAACGTTAGTTTATAGCGGCAAACGCCACGTCATTGTTTTTGTTTACATAACGTTAAGTTTTCAAATTATGGTCCTTTGTGTCTCTCCATTACCAATTTACCATCACGCAAACCTGTTACAACATATATATATCTCTGTATATCTGTGTGTATTTATAAATTTATTGGCGACACGCTGGAGCGCTTCGCCTATATTTAGAAGTCGCCAATCAGAAGCTATGAAAATTGAAATTTCTCAGCGATTTATTTCAATAGAACTCCTTTCTATTTTCTATTTTGCAATGAACAAAATATATATCGATCTATTTGACTTAATGGTTTTATTTTCAACTGCGCATGTGCAACAAACCACGCATTCTGGCTTGACTACTCCCCCTGTGAACACGTCAAGACGACTGGCAGTTTGATTCACAGTTTTATGGGGCGGATTACAGGTCATTTTGGTGGAACAGGTAGAAGTGAGGGGGGGACTTTTAAGTCAGATAGAATCTGTTAAGAGGTTTCTTTGAAAATAGAAGCCGAAACGAGCGCAGAGAGTGCAGGATTCTATTTTCTATAGAAACGTCTTAATAGAATATATCATATGCATAGAATGTTCACTGATAAAGTCACTGTTTTGTTTGTGCCTATTACTTTCCAACAAACATGGCAAACGAGAGATTGTGGTTTATTTGTGTTCATTAAAATGTTTATTTTTAACGTAATTGTACAGGAATTCTCGGTACGCCCGTTCATATTCATAGTTTAGCAGGAATGCTTCTTGGTACGTCCTTCCATGTTCGGAGTTAATGTTAGCAAAGTGAGATTATCTCTTAGCAACTAAACAGTTCAGAGCCGAAAAGAAACACGATTGCAATAT
Source organism: Sinonovacula constricta (assembly GCA_007844125.1). NCBI lineage: Eukaryota > Metazoa > Mollusca > Bivalvia > Cardiida > Solecurtidae > Sinonovacula > Sinonovacula constricta. Next base: position 38,870,667 of record CM017560.1, read on the forward strand.
GCTTGAAGTGTTCTTTGCAAAGGGGTTAAGGTTGTGGAATTGGGATTGGAGCGTTAAAAATTTAAACCCTAGACAGGTGAAGTTTTCACAGATTTTATTCGATTTGGATGATCATTAATCAAACGTCCAACACACCAAGAAAACAATTACAACATTCTTGAAGTATTCTTACCCAAACGGTTAAAGTTATGGACTCTGCGTCGGAGGGTTCTGGCTTCAAACCCAAGACCTGACTTGAGATGTTAGTCCTTGCCCGATTCTTTATTTTCACGAACATGTAATAAAAATAGAATATGTTCCGACTAAATTTTACTTTCGTGACTTCTTCACTACTACAGGATGTGCTAAACAGCGGTGTCTATCTTGAATAATATTGAAAGCATGCTTTTCATAATAAGTCATTTGATATTTTGTAGGTAGGCATCCAAACCACCTGACATCGCGAGAGAAACTACCAAACTGTTTGTGCCCTGAAGAGAAATGATCGTCATCCATGCCACTTTTTATCACAAAAAGAAGTAGGACTTCCAACAGGTTTGTGCTCTGAAGATAAGATATCGACATCCACAAAATTTGTCATCACGAGAAGCAATACCACTTCCAAACTGTTTGTGCCCTAAAGAGAAGGGATCGGCATCCACACCACTTTTCATCACGCCCTGAAGAGAAGAGATCGGCGTCCACACCACTTTTCATCACGCCCTGAAGAGGAGAGATCGGCATTCACACTACTTTTCATCACGTCCTGAAGAGAAGAGATCGGCATCCACACCACGTTTCATCAAGAGAAGAAGTAAGATTACAAACTTGTTTGTGCCCTGAAGAGAATAGATCGGCATCCACACCACATTTCATCACGCCCTGAAGAGAAGAGATCGGCATCCACACCACTTTTCCTCAAGAGAAGAAGTAAGATTTCCAACTTGTTTATGCCCCGAAGAGAAGAGATCGGCATCTACACCACTTTTCATCAAGAGAAGAAGTAAGATTTCCAACTTTTTGTGCCCTGAAGAGAAGAGATCGGCATCCACACCACTTTTCCTCATGAGAAGAAGTAAGATTTCCAACTTGTTTGTGCCCTGAAGAGAAGAGATCGGCATACACACCACTTTTCCTCATAAGAAGAAGTAAGATTTCCAACTTTTTTGTGCCCTGAAGAGAAGAGATCGGCATCCACACCACATTTCATTATGAGAAGAAGCAAGACATCCAACTCTTTTGTACCCTGAAGAAAAGAGATCGGCACCCATAGCTCTTGTCATCACGAAAAGCACAACCACTTCTAAACTGTTTGTGCCCTCAAGAGAATAGATCGGCATCGACGTCACTCGTCATCACGAGATTCACTACCACTTCCAAAGTGTCTGTGCCCTGAAGAAACGAGATCGGCATCGACGCCACTTGTCATCACGAGAAGCATTGCCATTTCTAAATTGTCTATGCCCTACAGAGAAGAAATCAGCATCTTCACCACTTTTCATCATAAGAGGAAGTAAGACTTCCAACTTGTTTGTGCCCTGAAGAGAAGAGATTGGCATCCACTCCATTTGTCACCACGACAAACACTACCAGTTCCAAACTGTGTGTACCCTTATGACATACGCCATACCACATTTCTTAACATTGTATGTACTTAGTCTTAAGATGTTTAGATTTTTTACATCGATCTGACATCCCTGTGACGTCGCTTCAGCAAACTTGTCGTATTGCTTAATTCCTACAGGTAATTGTGAATCTGTACACTATTGTTGTTTCGAATGGTATTGACACATTGATATTGTGTCGAAATTATCTTGCCCAACACGGGGCATGCATATATTTTAGTGATAAACACCGTGCTTATAGCAAACAATTTGTTGCACAAACATTATAACATATTTACAAATTTACTTTAAATAAACGCCTTTTTTTTCGTTTTATCAAATTCCAATTAACAGATATTATGACATTAACGCTGAAATATACATTGTATATGCTTTGTGAAATAATATTTTGGAAAATCAGAAACAAAGTCAGCACTGGATTATCGGTCTGCTAGTAAGTTGATCCTATTTCAGTTTTTGGAAATTTAATCCTTTTAACACAATTTAACAACCGATTAGCGAAAAATGTCAAATGTTTTCTCTCGCTTTGCTTGCTAGCTATTTTCGTGTGTCATTTGTAGACAGTGGGTTTATAGTAGTTGATATATAATACACTAAAATAAATAGATCGTTATGAACAAGTATCCTGTCACTATCCGGTAAACTCCTTAAGGTAGGATACCCGTATTGACTTCGGGCGAATTCGTGCTAATTCGGCCAAATTCGCTAACTGCCGGTTGAATACGTAGTCATACGTAAAATGTCGATCGGTTACAAACTTTTTAAGTAACCTTATTTACTTTTTGTTCTGACCTTTACAGAAGAAATGTTTATAATATATAATACAGACTTATCATAATTTTGATGTGAACAACTCAAAAGAACATTTTTTTTTTTTAAATCAAGGGAAATCACTCTGATAAAACTTCTGGTTATACAATTGAGAAAACTTGAAAGTCATGAAAGTCGACAAAAAGGTCGTTTTAAAGCAAAAACAAAAAGAAAGATTGAAAAGAAATCGTCCAACACAATCGTACTAAACTCAGACATATTGTCTTAAAACAAGAGCGAGCTGTCCACCAGGGTGCACAGCAAACATTAGATGGAGACTGCTATCAGTCAGGTAAGTCAATGTTAGAATGTGGACCATTCTATGAGACTGTAATGCCATGCTTGTGATTTGGGCTGTTATTGATTATATGCAATTTTTTGCATATTAATAAATCGAGCACACAGAAAAGCTCTGGTCAAACAAAGTATGGATATCTTGTTAAATTTATTTTGTGTATTTTGCACACACAAAAAAACAACACAAATAAAACCGGTACTACTGAATACTGAAAGACACTTGTTTACCGAAAGATACCGAAAGAGACTTTGTTTTACCGAAATACACGTAATAAAATGTAATTAAAGCATCATTTGTTGTTTTATTTAGTTAATATGTTGAAATATTTGTATATGAAATAAATGCCAAAGACTTGTTGTAATTTAATGTGTTTTTTAAAAAATTGTAGTACGAAGTCATGTTGCGTATTGCCTTGTTGTCTGAGTTGTTTTCCCTTTTACAAAGCTAAAGCAAAATTTATTGTCTTATTGTCTTTCATATTTTATAATATAGTACCGATCTTTTGTAATAAAGGCAGATAGATTGTCACATCCTCAAATGATCAATCTTCTGTAGTGGCACCGCGCACAGACGGAACAAAAACAAGTCAAAGAAAGCGAAAAGTAAATGTACGGACAGTGACAACGCCATTGAAAAAACACAAACAGTGATACCCATTTCATATAATTACAATAATAATGGAATAAAGGTTAGCTATTAAAGTCCTCGTCACCATTCTTTTATCATTTAGGGCAGTTAAAACGTCAATTTCTATTCCTTAATGCAGTGAACATTAAATTCTTTTTATTCTATTTCTATTTATTTCATGTATATATTCGATGTCGGATAGGACGCTCAGCAGTCTGAACGGCCCACGCATTAAATATGCACCGACAAAAGTCCAATGCAATTGTATTGCATATATGAATTTAAGAACACCTTACAGAGCCTTCTGTGCAAAACAGCTTATAGGTTCAGTTTAACTAAACATATTTGTTTACATAAGTTTAGATGTCTGTATATAATTGTGTTTTGTTTGTTTGTTTTTTGTGTTGTTTTTCTACATATATAACTAGATGTATATATTGATAGTCGGATAGAACGTTCAGTTGAATAACCCTCGCATTAAATATGCACCGACATTAACATAAGATTCTCATTGTGGGGTGTATTATTTGTATTTATTTTATAAAACCATGCTATCTTTTCACTGCCTTTTTCAGTTTGGTGAGGTTTGTTATTTTCTGCGCAGCTCTTCTTGGTATGAATGTATTAATGTATTTTGATTGTATACATCAGGCGCGTTTCTGCCATTACGCACTTTACGGACGTGCGTAACCTTCGTTCGAAAAATCGAAAAAATCTAAAAGTACCAAAAACACTAAGAAAGTAGATCCCTAACCCGGGTTAGGAAAGATATAGTTTATTTCCGTAGTTTCTATGTTATAAAATCTTATTACCACACCAATCAAGTTGAAAACGTTTAAAATGATTAAACTTATACACGTCAGGATTTTAGTCGTTCATATTTTGCGTTAAGTTCCTCGCATGTCCGCATTTTGCCTGTTATTCATAAGAAAAGAACCGAATATATTCAAAATGATTTCTGCAAAGGTTATTTCCTTTGTAAATGTGCGTAGCTTCAAAAACGGTCCACATTCGCGCCTGGTATACATGTGTGTTTCGGCAAGGTAAGTGGACAGTATTTAAGTGTATATATGATATGTATTTATTGTCTTCTGCTTGAACTTGGATGTTGTTAATTGTAGTTGATTGTTTTACAACATTGTATTGATGTTTTTCAGAATGACTTCAGACAAAAAAGGCATAAGTAATATCTCATGTATACCATAATACGTATGCATGTTGTGTTTATTGCGTTTTACAATAAGTTGTTTTACAATGTTCTAACTGTATCGATCACAACCACATAATAACTTAACACAGTCAGGTTAGCAATTAAATGGTATTTGTCATGTTTGTGTACTTCTCACGGCATTTGTAAAAAATGTCTTATAACTATCAAAAGCTTTTTTTCTATTACAACGAATCTTTGACATTTAGTTAATACACTTTTATTTCAACATATTTACTCAATAAAACAGCAAATTATGCTTTAGTTTCAATGTATTAAGTCTATTTCGGTAATCAAAGTCATGTACCAATTAAATGGTATTTATCATGTTTGTGTACTTCTCATGGCATTTGTAAAAAAATGTCTTATAACTATCAAAAGCTTATTTATATTACAATGAATCTTTGGCATTTTGTTTATATACAAATATTTCAAGATATTTACTAAATAAAACAACAAAGTATGCTTTAATTTCAATTTATTAAGTGTATTGAGGTAATCAAAGTGTTTTTTTACGGTACCTTTCGGTAAACAAGTGTCTTTGGGTATTCAGTAGGACCCAATAAAACACATGTATGACAGTGAAACATTTCATTACAATACAAATAAATGAAAATTCTTTTTAGAGAATTTTTCAATACAATTACTGTTACACCTTTTGATTTTATTTATTTTTTAATTTTCTGTGTGTTACTGTGACAAAAGTTTCCTAGATTTTCATGAAAACAAAACTACATTTCAGGTATTGGTCATGTACCTGAACTAGATATTGAGAAGCTGCCAGAGGCCACGCCGAAAGGACGTTTCAAACCAGTCATGATTACTTTAGGAGAGCCATTCTTCATATCTTTCGACTTGGAGACTACTGACTTGAGTAAGTACATTTCTATAATTTAATTATATTTAGGCATAGATTGTGTTTGTTATCCAGTCAGCAAAGAAAGGCTACATACAGATGGTATGGTGCATCGAACAATCGATTCCTGGGATGAACCAGTATTATTTTCAACTGTCTAACCAACGATAAGCCACCATGCTGCTTTTCAACATAAACTTCTCTTTCTCCACCAGAAATAACTATATATTGTACCTATATATTGATAAAGACCTAAACTGGCACTTATAATTTTCATTTGTTAGCTCCTGAGTGTGTTCAAATCCCAGTCGACATATGAATGTGAGGTCTTCAAACCAACTTGCCATACGTTAATGATTTTACATTTGCCTTTGCCTGATGCAATTTAGTTATCTATTCATTTTTTTTTTACAGTTCGTTGTGGACAAATGCCAGATATACTCCAAATAGCAGCATCAGCTTTCAGCACTGGTGCCACTTTCAACCAGTATGCTTTACCCACCAGCCATATTGCTGAGAGAATTACTGGGATTAGAGTGTCAGTCAAATGACAGTGCATGGAAAGCAAGTTGACAGCAAGGAATTTGACTATTCTCTGGACCACTTTTGTAATTAGTAAAAAAAAGTTTCCAAACCCTGTACTGGTGGCACACAATGGACGTCGGTTTGACTTCCCTATACTGATAAATAGCTTTCAGTCAGTCAGCAAACTGAAAGCTTTTTTCGAATGCTGTGTCGGAATGATTGATTCCATCTCAATATTTAGGAAACTTTGCCCCAATGGTTATCATACGCAAGAAGATCTTGTGTCGAATCTCCTTGGAATCACCTATGAGGCACATAATGCCATAGCAGATGTCACATCCTTGAAGGATCTGGTTCTACACACTCAGTTGTCATCTAAAGAACTACTTGTTTACAGCTATCCACCTTTAAATGTCTACAACTCTATGTTGTTTAATCGAGAAAAGTGCAAGCACCTCCCATCTTTAAATTGCCTTGTATCATCCGGTGTGTGTAAGAACACACCATCTGAAAATATCGCTGGCTAGGGACTGAACATTCACCACCTAAATACCATTTATAGGAGATCTGATCTAAGGGATATATTCACCAATAAGAATTCTGATGGTGCACCAAGGGTGACAAATGTCAAAAGAGACTTGGATGAAGTCATTCCAAAAATGGCAGCTTATTTCACAAAGTGATGTGTAGTGGTTGGTTATGAACACTAACTTCGTTTTTGAAGTTATCGAATATGTTATAATGTGAACCATGGGTTAAAAACTTGCCATTCTTTTATGTAAAGTAAATATAATTGTTTGTAATTAATATGTTAATTATGTTAATTGTATTGATTAAAGTTAAAACTCTTAATTATTCAGAGTATAATAGAAGTATCTTTTCATAGAAGCATTTTCTAGCACTAACAACAGGTTTGATACACATTGTTCAAATAGTGACCATTGAAGTTTTTTTATTATCATGTTTAGATGAATACATGTTTATACTTATTACTGGAAAGATACATGTGAAGATTTAACCATTAGTTTGTGTTATTTGATTAGGAATGTGAAATAGACATTTTATATATATTTTATCTTAGCAATTGTGGACACCATAACATTTACATGGCTATTTTCTCAAAAAATCACATGGAAACATGTCATGAAATTTACCCAGTTTATTAAGAATATAACAAAAACAATTTTTAAAAGCATAATTTTGATGCCCCAACATGTCCAGTGGTGAACATTTTCATTATATTTGTGTGATAGAAATTCTTTTTGTACAAAATTATTGATTTTCAGTGGCATTGAGTCATAATTTATGGTAAAAAATACAATTTGCTTGCACAACTTTCATTGTCTTCATATTCTTATTCATAAATGATCGTCTCTGAATCAAATAAACCTAAATTATATGATGAAAAATCAAGAAATCCAAATTTCACTTGTATTTATTGTTCCCAAGTCCTCATTTTACCTAGACGGATTTGGCCGAGAGGAGTAAAAATGCAAAATTGCTAAAAACTATGATTTTTAACGGCAACACTTAATGAACATGTGCACAAAAGTCAGTCAAGTGGTGTACTTTACCATGGTATAAATATATTTATGATTCTGAAAAAATGCCCATTACGGGTATACTACCTTAAATCGTCTAAAATCCATTACAAAAGCGTTTAACTTTTCCAACCTTACGACAATATACTATTTGATGCAACGCATTGTCTGATTTGATGAATATCAAAGGTAAGTACTCGACAGCACATGTGTATTACCCTTACGTTAATGGCCAAAACAGCGCCGACACATGGCTGACAATTCTCAAGTCAAGCAAAAATAGAAAGTGTTTTACATTCACGATTTGTTTAATTTAGTTTTTGAAATACGTGTTTGTCCCTGTTAACAGGTATCTTAAGAATGACCGGAATTGGTAGCACAATCGGTAAAGCGACATACCAACAAACATTAAGAATACTAAAATGTTTGGAGACAGTCTGTTAATATAAAATCTTGGGAATAGAGAGTTAATATCCTTAGTCACCGTCGTTAATTTATTATTTGACAAAACAATTAACAAATTAATATACTTGCTAAAAGAGCATAGAATGAGTGTGCTAATCACAGATATTTAGCATATTGTCTATTTAAAGTATGTTTACGTGTACGAGAATTACCCATTGTTTGAAATGAAAGAAATGCTTTAGTTATCTCCCTTGTAGAAAGGTATTTTCATATAATTTAAATAAGAAATATAAAACAGTTTTTTTTTATTTGCTTATTTTTAGGATAGGCGCTCCAACTTTTTAATGAATTTTCCATTTTATGCGCATGCATCAGTCTTGAGCGTTTTCAAAAGTTAACAAAGTGGAAAAAAACATTTTCTGTACAAATAGAAGATACACCATACAATTATATCCAAGGCGACGTAGAGTTAATGCGCTTTAAACAAGAAGATGACTATCCTGGAAACTTAAGATTCCCTTACACCCTCGGTGAAGTACATAAACTTTTGACAGTCACGAACAATAACTGTGATGGAAAGTAGAGTTTTTGCTTCTTTGTTTTCTTTGTTTTCTGCTGCATCTGTATCTACAATCAGCATTATCGGTATACTTGGTTTCTTTTGTTAAACAATACTTCGCCAGACAGCTGCAAATTCCTATAGTTGCCAGCTACTTTTTACATTACAAGCTACGCATTATTGTTGCAAGCTACAATGTTAAAAACGGAATACTTTGTTCTTTTCTCTTAAACAGGTCTCACAGAACAGCTGCGATTGCCTGGATTTGCCAGCTACACTAGCGTTCCCATAAAATACATTCCATAAGAGGCACAACTTGCCAGAGCGGTGCCAATAAACACAACGAATATCAGCTTGCCCACACCCACATCCACGCTGGCTCAGACATACCATGTTTGTGTTCAGTGCGCTAGCACCTAAAAAGTCAAAGTTTAGATGCATGTTTGAATTACTTAAAATGCTAACAGCCTCACGTCTATGTTTCTTAACATGAAAGCTTTCAGTATTAACGGTGATGCTCTTTTGCAGAATAAATAATGCAATTTAGTTCGTTTTAACTTTACTCTACACACTTTGTAAGTTATAAAGCCACTAAAAATATGAATACATACGTTTAGATATGTTTTTAAATAGCATGTAGATATAGACATTGATATTATGACTCGCAGATTTCCTGGATGACTTCAAACATTCATGATGTGCGTCACAAATGACCCCCATTATTTTGAAGTTGGCAGTAACACTGTCTATAACTTAACGACTAGTATGTCTTACTAACGGCACAGATAAATGTGAAGGTACATGTTAAATGCAAAAACCATTGTATATCTAACAGAACATAAAAAATAAAGAATTAATCGACCAATAAACAGTTGCAATTATGTACACATCCCTCTACCAGATGCTACCAATGTTTGATCGTCCTGGGGACAGAATTATCTGAAAAGTTCTGATATAAGAGTACGAAACTTGTCTCATACCAGGAGCTTAGCAAGTAAATAAATCTACTTAACAATTGTACACCTTTTCTCGTGGTGCAAATAGAAGTACTAGTTAATAAAAATAAATATACACCTTGCCGCTATTATTGTAAGATTTTTATTGCAGATTTTAACTTTTTATGTTTTAATTCTTTGGGGACAATATGTACACAGCTGCGTATCCTGCGTAAAGCCAGCTACGCGACTGCTTTTTCTAACACAACAACATTAGGCGGCTGGAGTTGAAAAAGGAAGCAATGCTTAACGCATGCGCGCACGCAAGCATTGAAGTGAGCTTCAAAATATTATATGTACATCAATAAAGTGCTATAAAATAGTTCGTATTTACCCAAAGGATAATTACACTGAACGTCTACAATTTTTATCAAGTCCAGTAGTTTTTTATTTCCAGCATTATTCTTAGGCTCGAGAAAACGCCCGACTTCAAAAATGTACACTAATGTCCGTTAAATTGGGTACGTTAATCAACTGAATATGTAAAACAATGTGTGGCGGTGGGGGGGGGGTATACGAGATAGAGCGGATCAATGTTAAAAAAATAAAACTACACACACACACACATATGTATGTATATATATTCTTTTTCCATAAAAGTAAATGGTTTTCGTCACAGTTGATACGATCTCATTGTGTGCATGAATGGTAAATACCATGCCATCCATACTCACTTTTAAAACTTATCTTAGGGTTTCAACCAGTTCAAACCTATACACATTATTTATTTGTGCAGATTTTACATTGTCAGAAGACCATTACATTAATTGTTGTAAAATTAGTTGCGCTTATTTTTATTAGCTGTGACTTCTATATGAAAACATAGACATTTATCCATTTACTACTTAGTTAAGTCCACATTAAATTCTTGATTATGCAATGTTGTTTTTTTGTATTCTTTATTTTTTGTTTTAACTTTAATTTGTTTGGGTGTTAATGGTATAATTGTCTGTTTAACAATTATACTTTATCATTATTAAAATACCTAAAATCTTTTGTCACTAACTTACAAATTAAGTCGGCCATTTTTTGTGCTTTCATATTTAGTATTCATATTTTTTTTTAATTTAACATGTTAATAAGTATGTAAGTGATTTTGTAATTTTTTATTTAAATTCTAATTTGACTTCAGACTATACTTAGATCACTTTGGAAACATTTTCATTTCTAATTCGTTAGTAAGAGTTGTTGACATTTGACATTTTCCACCATTTTTTATTTTAGTTGTTTTTGTAGGCCACACCTAAAAAAACCAAAGCATGCTATAAATGTCTAGATTATGAACAAAAACATCGTAGATATATTTAAAAAGTCAGTTAATTTTAAAAGAAGATTGAGTCAATGAAATTATTATGAATACTGATAAAAAATATTGTTTAACATATGGAGATAAGTCACAGGGTCAATTTAACACGCATTCACGGAAATCTCCCTTCCAGGCACCCCAACAGATATTGTCAGATATCTTCTACTATTCTAAGACATTTAAAGATTCTGCAACTCCTATAACTTAAGTACAAGGAGCTGCATAGTGTAAGGTATTGTAAGCAAATTGGTGTATCTATATCAATATAAGATAAATATTGGCCTAATAAAAGATTCAAACTTAATTAAATCCTTTTTAAAAAGACTCAATAAAATTAAAGATTGGGATCTTATTTTTTCCAGACACACTGAATTATAATTTCAAGCATAATTATAAATAAAATAGTATAAACAATTCAGTACTATTAAAATCATAATCATTTACTGTTTCGTTTTGCTATATCACATTAATATAATTCTATACTGTCTTAAAATAAGGCCTAATTTACATGTGTATTACATATATAATTTGTTGCAATTTGCTGTGGTGAACATGTCACCTGCTGTTATAATTTAACATTACATTATCATGTATATACAGATTAAAAGAAGAAGATCAACTTAGAAATATCATCACATAGAAATATATATAAAAAGAAAAAAGGAATTATGCCTTCTGACAGTAATTGATTCCCGGCCACAACATGAATATCGTATAGATTGGTGGGCCTGAGCTATCAGTTTAATACACTAGGCTAACATTCCAAAATTTGTAATAGTGATGTTCAACTTGTTGTTCCTTACTGCCAGACGATTTTCCATGTACTAAGCATTACAAACCAGCTTCAGAAAACGGGCTTTCCTAGCTACATGTCTGAGTGTGAAATTGAACATGCAGGGGTTTCTGCAAGGCGATTAGCACCTTTTCCATTCATAGGAACAACACATCTTCTAATAGGCATCATACCCAGTGTTCCCCAGCTGATTGTGTTCTTTTAGAAAGAAGACATTAACCTTGCCATGCTTCAACCCACAGTGTTGTCCGAAAGCATGAATGGATGAAAAGAAATGATGGCACATATTTCTCTGTGTAATCAAAATTAATCTAAATGTTGACAGGCATATTTGAAATGTAGGTCCTTTTCATATCCTCATTTCATTTTTACTCGTTTATAACTCTTTTTTCTTAAAGCAAAGTTGATGATGACAGAAAAAAAACAAGGCATTAACTGTTGATTTAATGGTGGTTTCCAACAGTTTGCCTTAATCAGATACAATATAATGTAACAATATCGTACTCCTGAATTTGAGAATTTGGGAATACTTTTACATACCCTAACACTTCAGTCTAATTAAAGGCAATTGCGAACACTACCTCAGTTGTTAGACAATACAAACTCGGACAAAATTGCTCTACTTCTTTCAAAATCTATAAATAAGCATGGTATGACTTTCCGGTAAAGTAGGTATAAATGTCACAGCGGATTACCCGTATGATGTCATAACGTGATATCTAAAGTGTTCATATGGTTTTCTCATTAAAAAATAAACTAACTGTGTAGCGTGAATCAGATAGAAAAAATAATACAGCAACATCTTCCTTATCAAAGTAAAAACCTCATGTATTTAAGAAATGGTTGTATATAAAAATATAAGGTTTTTGTTGTAAATGACTTCATGTTTATGCGTTATGCATTGTTCTAGATTAGCCTTTTTTTAACCTACAGTTTATGCAATCCATTTACTACTGTAAATGACTGCTTAATTAATTGCATTCCCGATTTGTATTAAGATTTTGTATTACCAAATCCAATTTTAAAGACTACTGTCTAATTACTAGAGCCATTCTTTTTTCGGGAACATGTCTAAATACTTTGTAATATTGCGAATAATTCTTATATCCGTTTCCTTTGTTATTTTGCAAAGATTTAGTGTCATCCTTCTGAACCATTTCAATATTAGAATATTGTCAGAGTAAGATATTAAAACTACAATATGTGTTCACATTCCTACATTACTTTTGGCTTAACCCTTTTAGTTCAAGTAAGAACAATGTGCTCAATGTGAGCTTTTCTGAGACCCTTTCGTCCGTTGACCGTCTTGCGACGTCAACAATTCGCTTGTGAACGCACTAGAGGCTACACAGCTTTTATCTATTCTTCATCAAACTTGGTCAGAATGTTTGTCTGCAAGATGTCTTGGATAGATTTGTTATTCGATTACGCAGGGTCAAAAACTAGGTCGAATGTTTAGAAAAAATATTGTGAACAGGCAACTGACCACATTTATCGCCCAATCTTCAATAAACATGGCAAGTATTCTTGCCTGCACGAAATCTTGGATGAGTTTATAACTGGCTTAGGGTCAAAAAATAGGTCACAAGGTCAAATCCTATAGTAATATTCTGAACACACTAGAGGCCACATTTAATGGCCCCATCTTCGCTAATCTTGGGCAGAATGTTTGCCCACGTAAATACTTGGAGGCGTTTATAATTGTGGGGCACAAAGACTACGTCACTAGGTGTGCACACACTAGAGGCCACATTTATGGCCCAATATTCACCAGACTGAAGCAGATTGTTTGTCTGCATGAAATCTTGGACGGGTTTGTAACTGAGTCATGTTGGGCAAAAAACTAGGCCTCTAAGTTAATTCATAGAAAACAATACCTTGTAAACACGCTAGAGGTCATATTTATGGTCCGAACTTGCAGAATGTTTGCCATCATAAAACTTTGACGATTTTATTACTGGGTCATGTGGGCTCAAAAAGTAGGTCACTAGGTAAAAACTTAGAACACACTTGTGAACACACTAGAGGTCACATGTACGACACAATCTTCACCATACTTGGCCAGAAGGTTTGCCTGCATAAAATCTTGTTTTTTTACTTGGTTACGTGGGTCTAAAAGTAGGTCATTAAGTAAAATCTTCAAAAGCCCAATTTATGGCACAATCTTCAATAAACATGGCCAGAGTATTTGCCTGCATGCAATCTTGGATGAGTACTACCATGATCACGTTGGGTCATAAGCGAGGTCACTACGTCAGATCTTTGTAAACCGTTGTAAACACGCTAGAGGCCACATTTGTGGGACAATCTTCGCCAAACTTGAACATAATGTTTGCCTGCATGCAATCTTAGATGAGTTATGAACTGTGTCATGTAGGGCCAGTAGATCATCCTAGAAATTGTTGTTATCAGCCCAGTGGCCACACTAATCGTCCAATCTTTACCAACGATTTCTAAAGTAAATAACACTTAATTACTTGACGCCAGATATAAGCCTAGTAAAAGCCGTGTCCTCAGATGGGTTGGCCATAATAAAACAACCAAAGGTATCCCCATTGCATTTAACTTGAAAATAATGTCGTAAAACAATGACTGTAATTATTAATGTTTAACCAATTTAGTTAAAATGAAAGCACTGTACACTACAGTGCCTGCGGTGCTTTGATTTCTATATGCATTCTATATTGGGTCTGGTGGCACTATTTTTGTACAGCGTTTAGAGATAACCCCGTATTTCAGCCGTATCTCTGTCTCTCTATGTTCTGCGTCTCACTGACTGTCACTCAATCTCTCATTGTGTCCTTCGGTCATCTTGTAGCCTATGTCTCTGGTCTCTCTGTTTTTCTCTCGGTCTCCCTTTAGGTCTGTCAGTATCTATTTAGGTTTTCGGTCGCTCTGTATGTCAGTCTCAGTTATTCAGACTCCGTATGCCTCTCGCCTTTTTTTACATCGCTCCGACATATGTATGGTCATAATGGCGACGTCCAGCTAATTATTGGTGGGGAGGAAGACCCCCGAATTATGTCTAGGTAGAACTACCTGAACACCGCAAGTTAGCTGGAAAAAACACCCCACATGAAAGCTCTTGCCCCGACCTGGACTCAAACCCTCGTGGTGAGAGGCTGAGGAGGTACAAGTCAGCGACTTTAACCGCTCGGCCACTTGACTTTCTTCTCATGTATGCCTTTCGGTCTCGGTCTCACTGTATGTCTCACTAGTTCACAGCATTTATCAATTTTCCTGCTCGTATCGATATTTCTGTCTCTCTGTATGTTTCTCTGTATAAACTTTTTTCCTATATTTTACTTTCTTTTTGCACCAATGCACATTGTAAAACCATTATATTTCCTAAAAACAAAACAAAAGTAGTTGACATTAAAAAACCGACGAAATATCGGGATTGAACCCTCTAACGATCTGGCCTTATTTTCCAAAATGATCAGCTCCAGTTAAAACCCTTGTAAAAATTTAGGAAAGCTCATCTTTGCATCTCGAATGTAAACACTGAACCGGAGGCAAAGCATGATAAAACTTCATAACACAAGCATGTATCTAAACTCGTAAGCTCAGTAAATAGAGCACTGAACTTCCATACAAGATATCCTGGTTTGAATCCTACAAATTTAAGCATTTTTATTACATTCTTGTTTTTTTTCTTCTTTTAAATATTAACAAGTACCGAATTCAAATCGATGAATTAGTATTAATACCATATACCATTTACTGTTGTAATGAATAGGGTAAACCAACGTGCTTGCCAGCGGTATTATGGCATTTTAATACCTATACCACATGCTATAAAGTTATGTTTTCAACATTGTTGAACACACCATACATTTTATTCTGACTGACAATGTAACGTATAATAGGTGGAAACACTGCACACACTCTTTCACAAATGCCTGGCTCACAAAAGTTCAGCTGAAAGACCTCTCACTACATTAACTTTCAGACTCGAACACACGGAATGCAGAGATGAAGAGTTATAAGTCAGTGTGTGGTTATAGTACATCCCTGTTATAAGCAGCAGCTGTCACGTCTAGTACTTACCACAAAGATTCTCATCAGATCTATCCCCACAATCGTTGTATCCGTCACACAAGTCCCAAGAATTAATACATTTATTATTGTGACACTGGAATTGGTGAGCCGGACAGGTCCCATCTGATTTGGAGAAATAAAACATCATAAATAAGCGAAACATGTATTTAACATACATGTACATAACATAGTGAAGAGAAACATGCAAGCACACGCCATTGTTTTAGGATGGCAGTACTTGTTAAACTGTTGTTAATAGTAGGCCAGGCAGCTGTACATTTCCTTTAACCAAACTTGTTTCTTTGTCTGATATAAACTGTCAGATTCAACAATTACTTTGAACATCTTTAGTAAACGACTGATACATTTAGACATTAGTCGAGTATGCGTTTTTCAGTATGTTGTTAATTTTTGAACTTGTTCCACAATTTTTGAGGATAGGATGGTAAGGCAGAATTCAAGTACTTTCACCAGGTTAACAAAATAATAAATCCCAACGTTTCCCGAAGTTTGAAATAAATGGTGACGCTATTTTATTTCGCCGTCGTGATAATGTATGTTTGACATCTGACTAAATACGTTATTTAGATATGATAATATTAACCTATAAAACAGGTGCCATGTTAAAAGATTTCAACATCGTACATGCTAGATAAAAAAAAATGACATAAAACATGAGTAGTAAACTTACTGACACCCTCGCAACCTCTCGCAAAAGTGATGAGTATGCAAACAAGAATACGTCCATCCATGTTTCGTGTCAAGTTCGTTCTAGAGTTCTAAAGATCTAATATGAATAAGAAAACATGAATACTTCCATCCCAGGTTAGTGTCAAGATGATTCTAAAATTATTAATGATCTAACATGACTTCGGTCGCTAAGCAGGAAATGACACTTATAGCACACAATGGGGGTGAATAAATATCTGCGCAATTAAAATGCAAACGCTTAAGTACACATGAATGTGTCATTTTTAAAAACACTCGGAATATGTGCTATCAAACTTATCATCATTGTCACGTGGTATCTCAGCATGTCAGTGAAGTGATTTTTGCAAAGCCACTTCATTGCGCCTAACTTAGATGCCGCAGTAAAAAATAATAGTTTAAGCGGCATTCGTAACGTCTCGGAAGGATCCGGAAAAGTCCAACATATCTAAAATCCAAAATACATGCATCATCTGTCAAGGCACTGACTTCGAAATAAGAAAACATAACAATTCAGAATAAATTAAACACTAATCTTTCCTTATATCTAATGGCACAGCTTTGGTCGAATTTCCATATGCACTTTCTCAAATCGCGCCTCCAATTTAAACCCTCGTAGTCCTTTGCAGTTATGGCACCTGGTGACGATTAAACAAATATGTTAATTTAATGGGACCAGTCGTAATGTATATTTGACTTCTACAAACATTTAGAAAAAAATGTTTGCAAAAATACACTATATGTATAATATGCTCAACTTAATGATAGGTACACCATTTAGATGAACGGATAAAAAAAACCGAGTTCAGTAACAGGCCAAATGATAACACCATTTATAGGAAAGTGCTGCAAGCACTGTGGTGTCACTGCTTTGAAAAATAGTCACAATTGAATACATTTTGAATTGTATACACCGTTGAAGAAGTTGTGCTACATAAGCTGACCAATCTTAAGCTATAAAACTCGCCCTCATTATAAGAAAGTTTAGAAGAATGTTAATGGTCGAGTTAACCAACGTGTACTGCGTGTGTGTCACCATCGCACAATGCTGGATACGACACACGTTTTTTACTGCGGAAGTGTTTGTTGCTGTGATTTTGCTATCACTATAATCAGTTGTACATAGTGTTTGAAAAGGGTAAATATGATCTGTTTACAATGTTTATTTATATGTAATGATTTTATTCTGCCGTCTTTTTACTGTGTAACTCTGCCTATTCTTTAACAGTGAGTGACAGTAATACAAAGAACTACTTTCTGTGTGTTGGAGACAGAACTGTATGTGGGCTAGTTTGGGCCGCAAAACGAAAGTAACGAAATCGGTAAATCCCCCCCACACCACACACACACACACACACACACACACGTATTCGATTATTCAGCTGTGACACTCGTGACGTCTTATTGTCATTTTTTCTGCCACACCTGACCTGGTACCGGTATCGGTTGAGCGTCGGGTCCAGGTATGAGAGACACCGGGTTCGAATCCATGACACGACATATCCAAGTCGTAAAAGGGGGCCTTCAAAATACTGACGCTAACACTTAGCCGCCATCCAACATTTTTCAAACAGAGTACATATCTAAATTTCTGCAACAACCAGCAACGTGTGGAGCAGCAGGTACGCATACAACATCAGCAACCATTCTAGCAGCAGTAATTTACAAATTCGCAGCAACCCATCAAGCAATAACAGGAACAGCCAATCCATCAACAGAAAACCATTCTAGAAGCAACAACCCACCTGCATCATCAAACCACTCATGCAGCAGCAACACGTCAACCAGACGCCAATTCAGCAGCGGCAGCCAATCTATAAATTAGCAGAAACTCGTCCAGAAGTAATGTCAGCAGCAGAAGCAATGAATTCAGCAGACGAAAGTGATAGAAAAGTAGCAACCCATTCAGCATCAAGAAACTATACGGTAGCAGCAAATATAAAGTAGCAAAAACCCATCCAGCATCAACAACCCATCCAGCAACAACAACCCATACTCAGCATCAACCAATCCACAAGCAGCAGCAGCAGCAAACATAAACCTATACAGTAGGATCAATCAATTCAGCAGCATCAAATAAGTATATAAGTATATATAGCAGAAACCCATCTAGCAGCAACAATCCATCCACCAACTTCATCACAGATAACATCATCAACCAATCCAGCAGCAACAGGCCATGCATAAGCATCAACCAATCCACTAGCAGCAGCAGCAAATATAAACCTATACAGCAGGATTAGCCAACCCAGCAGCATCAAATAAGTATACAAGTAGAAATCCATCTAGCAGCAACAATCCATCCAGCAACATCACCACATACAACAGCATCAACCAATCCAGCAGCAACAGGCCATGCACCAGCAGCAACCAACTCAGCCGTGGCATTCAACCCTGCAGCAGCAACCAATTCAGCAGAATGATCTCATACAGTAGCAAAAACCCATATAGCAGCAACACCGACTATAGCAGCAGCAATAAATCCAGGAACAACAACCCATCCAGCAACCGCAACCGCCTTTGGCAATAACAACCCATCTAGCAGCAGTAATTAATCCTTAAGAACCAAGCCATCTACCAGCAGCGACTAAAATCAGCAAAAACCTGTCTAGCATCACACCAAGTAAGCAGCAGCATCAACAATCGACGCAGTCGCAGAAATATTTAAGCGTTTGCGTGGTAGATTTCTTTTGCCTGCATTATTTCTAGACCGCATCATCACAATCCGAATTGTTTTGATTGGGTTGTCACTTAGCTGTACAGTGGTGGCAACCATTCGATAACGTCATACGAAAACCGGTTAATCCAAAGATCGAATTTATTCAAGACCTACCGAAAAAATATAAAAAATATAATATAAAAAAATCCATATAAAGGCATTTCAAATAATATCGGAAATAAAAAAGCAAGCCTTATCGCAGTTACCAGTATAATGCAGAAGACTCTTCGCACCATCTTCAGTCCTGTTTGATCACGGTTGGGAAAAAAACCCCAAAGGTAACAATTATGAACACACCGAGATTCTCGGTAAGAGCTTCTGTATTTCTGCATCGTAAGATTCCTCATGCACATTTGCTGAAAGTTCAGTTGACTGATTGAATAAGAGCAATACAATTATTAAAATGGCTTATATTGAACAACTTTTTGACTATACACATGAGCCACACGTTTTAAGATCGAATCAGGGTAACAATACACGAATCGATAATGTACGGTCGGTGTGATTTCTAAATTATGTACACGTCTTGTTTTTTATTAGACAAACACTTTATCATGTACTTATGAAACAAAACGGCACGTACATTTTAAATAATAGCGGTAATATTTCATATGTTTGTTTGTGATTGTTGTACATAGATTTCGACTAAGAATGAAATATGAATATCTCTCTCTCTCTCTCTCTCTCTCTATCTCTCTCTCTCTCTCTCTCTCTCTTCTCTCTCTCCCATTAAGTATCTTTTATTGTTTCTTCAACTATATTGCTTCATATGAGCAAGGTAAAAGCAAGTTGTGTCAACAGAGGCTTGATCAAGGCCATGGGTTTCTTTGCCATATGGCAGAGGCTACTCCCCCAACCCCAAACCTCCAACTCATGCTAAATAGTATAATATAATTACGCCAATCTCTAAAGGTAATTTAGCCGATGCTTTCCGACAATGGCTAAATGGTAGCTGATTTTGCTTAAGGCGTCGCATGCCTTGGAGTAATTAGAGCCTGAAAAGAGTTCGAAATGCCGCTGCAACGTCATATTATTTTGAGTAATCAAGGACTAGGTATGGAACTAATCATGTGTATCTCACCATAACTTTACGAGGTCCCCAGCGCTAATTATGTGTAACCCACCATAACTTTACGAGGTTCCCAGACTAATTATGTATATCCCACCATAACTTTACGAGGTCTCCAGAGCTAATTATGTGTATCCCACCATAACTTAACGAGGTCCCCAGAGCTAATTATGTGTATCCAACCATAACTTTACGAGGTCCCCAGAGCTAATTATGTGTATTCCACCATAACTTTACGAGGTCCCCAGAGCTAATAATGTCTATCCCACCATAACTTTACGAGGTCCCCAGAGCTAATTATGTGTATTCCACCATAACTTTACGAGGTCCCCAGAGCTAATTATGTGTAACCCACCATAACTTTACGAGGTTCCCAGACTAATTATGTATATCCCACCATAACTTTACGAGGTCCCCAGAGCTAATTATGTGCATCCCACCATAACTTTACGAGGTCCCCAGAGCTAATTATGTGTATCCCACCATAACTTTACCAGGTTCCCAGAGCTAATTATGTATATCCCACCATAATTTTACGAGGTCCCCAGAGCTAATAATGTGTATCCCACCATAACTTCACGAGGTCCCCAAAGCTTATTATGAGTATCCCACCATAACTTAACGAGGTTCCCAGTGCTTATTAAGTGTATTCCATCATAACTTTACGAGGTCCCCAGAGCTAATTAAGTGTATTCCACCATAACTTTACGAGGTTCCCCAAGCTAATTATGTATATCCCACCATAACTTTACGAGGTTCCCAGTGCTAATTATGTGTATCCCATCATAACTTAACGAGGTTTCCAGTGCTAATTATGTGAATCCCACCATAACTTAACGAGGTTCCCAGTGATAATTATGTGTATCCCACCATAACTTTACGAGGTCCCCAGTGCTAATTATGTGTATCCCACCATAACTTAACGAGGTTCCCAGTGCTAATTATGTGCATCCCACCATAACTTAACGAGGTTCCCAGTGCTAATTATGTGTATCCCACCATAACTTTACGAGGTCCCCAGTGCTAATTATGTGTATCCCACCATAACTTAACGAGGTTACCAGTGCTAATTATGTGTATCCCACCATAACTTAACGAGGTTTCCAGATGGCAGCTTTGTCGTCGTCCTTGTTCCGTAAGTGTATAACTTCGGACTATTGCCACATCAATGTCTTCTCGATATATTAAGTATTCGTCTTTGTTAAATATATATTTTTTCTGATAATATAACAATTAATCTTGTTTCTTACAGGACCATCACGGCCCTCTTGTTTCATTTTAGTTATATTATATTATGTTATGTTATGTTAAGTTATGTTATGTTATGTTATGTTATGTTATACTGCGCTTTGCCGTCCCGTGCCGGGCAGTGCCGGGCCTTGCCGGGCCATGTCGTGCCGTGTCATGCCATGCCATGCCTTACCATACCATATTATAAATTATTATGTTATGTTATGTCATAGTTTACTGTGTTGTGCCGTCCCGTGCCGTGCCATGCCATGCCTTGCCATGCCATGTTATATTATGTTATGTTATGTTATGTTATGTCATGTTATGTTATGTTGTGTTATGTTATGTTATGTTGTGTCATGTCATGTCATGTTATGTTATGTTATACTGTGCTGTGCCGTGCCGTCCCGTGCCGGGACGTGCCTTGCCGTGCCGTGCCATGCTATGCCATGCCAAACCATGCCATGTTATGTTATGTCATGTCATGTCATGTCATGTCATGTCACGTCACATCACATCACATCACATTACATTATATTATAATATATTGGGACATTTATGTTCAATATAAACTAGTTATCTGTTTCGACAAAAAGCGTACAAGTTTTACTATGTAAGCTTTAATGTATATAGAAAATGGCTACGCACCTGGCAGCATTAGGATCAACTGCATGTTTTGGCATCTGATTTTCTATTTTAAAGTTTACCTTAATCTTCTGGTGTCAAAATGAAGCTGGCAATCTTGTAGAATTAAGATAAAGCAAAACTCTTTGTAATGTACTACAATTACCTAAAGTACATAATTATTAGAAATTTTGAGGCTACCGACTGGAAATTTGGCGGTATGTGCGTTCTATGAAGCAGAACATTCTTACCAATTGCAGAAGTTGGCTTATTTCTGGTTGTTTCGGATAGACAATACAATGCTGTCTTCACCTTTGTATGATTATGGGAATTGTCATAACTGCACCATGGTGCAGTTTGTTTCCAACTTTTCGCGATTTACTATAGAATATAGAACAAACTTACATAGTGGAGTCTAACCTTAAAGCCATGCTTATCCATTTCAATTCAATTACACATATCCAGGTTGGTTTCTATTAATTAAATGTTCCTGTACTGTTTCAGAATTTTTTTAAGTGTGTCACTTCATTGTGGTTTGTAAGTGTGTCACTTCATTGTGGTTTGATGGTGACTGTCCACTCATAACTATTACTACTTTATCACAACATTATTTCTGATAGTCACAATATTATTATCAAGGGCAGGAGTATGCCATTTCGTTATCATACGAGTTCACATCTAAGTCCTGTGAAGGAGGTGGGTGGAGGGGGGGGGGGGGCGACGTTGTGTAGGAAAACTTATGCTAATCGTAGACACTTTTCTTGGAACATCTACATGTACATTGGATGCAAGGTGTCATTGTAACAGCCAGCCGCTTTTGAGCGTATGTTGATGTTAAGTGTTTGAATTTGACCTAAGTGGTCAACTGGTGTATGACCTCAATCATGCTGAGCTTACCTTAAGCTAAATATGTTTAATTTCTGAATAAATTGCTGTGTAGTTGCTGTATTGCTTTTAGTTAATACTATACCCAAAGGGGAAAGATGCGATGTGCTATTAAGCATTGTTACTAAAAGATTTAGCCACTTAAGCAAGCAGCGGCCTGAGAGACTGGTCAGACAAAGGCGCTATTCAGGAACATTACATGAAATATATCCGCTAGCGATTTCACTACATGAGATAGCAGTTTTATACATTCATTTAAAAATATACATTGACCTCTGATGCATAGAACCAGTAGAACATGAGTTCTGCCACATTTATTGACTACATATAATCATATAATGGTGAAAATAACGTGTATAATTCTAAAGGTCGACCATTAGATATCGGACTTTTGAAGTACCGAGCCGCACTGAGTAACTTTGGGCATAGGAATCATCCGACTGGGGTGAATTATTATACACTTAGCTCAGTATATGTAAATAGGAAAATCGCTTGATGTGCACATAGAAAGCAACCACATATTATTTTGTGAGGCCTAGCAGTTTACAGGTTAACATAACAGTATAGTAAGTTGTATGTATATTTTGTGAATAAGTCAGTCAATTTGACTTTAGTCTTTTCCATGTATAAAATAATGTGCGAGAACGGAAATCCTCTTGAGAGGGATAGTACATACTGTATTTCCTGTATTTAAGGTTTTAACATCTGAATCATAAAGATTTTAAAGAAAATTATCCAAATCATCCATCTTGATGTGTAACTTCCTGTTTTAAGCGAAGGGCTAATGTTCCGTAGCGAAGACACTCGAATGTTAGTTTCTACCCTGCAGTTTCCGCTCACATATATACAAAATTATATGATTTCATTTATAAGTTTAAATAATTCGAGTAAAGATAAATACATGCACGTTTACGCTCAATATCTGCAATGTACGTAAATCATTTTTATATAGAATCATTAAGTTTTATTTTATGTTAGGAGAAGAGTAGTGTGTTCCAAGGAAAAGATATACGCCAGCTATGCTAGCATGTTTTGTGATACATTAAAAGGTTTTGATAAAATGTTGCAATAGGGTCTGAAACATAAGCAAATGCAAAACGGAATGCTTGGGCATGACAATATCTGAGTCACAAGCTTTATTATATTTTGGAATGTGACTGGGAACCTTTAAGTAAAGAGAGTTACACAATTTTGGTGCATATATCAAGTTAAAAATTAATTTCTTCCAGATAAAATTATAGTGGTTGAGGCACACAGTTCACGATAATCTTACATTATCCACTTAGGAATTGAAAAGATATAACATACCTTACTGTAGAACAACAATTTTTAATATATCCTGTATGCCATTGTGATATCTATACAGAAATTGACTGTACAATCTTCTTATTTTTCGTTCAAATCGACTTCAAGTGTCCATATGCAAGTTTTGGTATGTATGTATGTGTGCGTGTGTGTGTGCGTGTGTGTGTGTGTGTGTGTGTGTGTGTGTGTGTGTGTGTGTGTGTGTGTGTGTGTGTGTGTGTGTGCGTGTGCGTGTGTGTGTGTGTGTGTGTGTGGATGGATGGATGGATGGATGCATGTATGCATGCATGTATGTACACACGTACGTCCCTAAAATAGCCCGTCCCCATTAATTCAACATAAATTCAATTCAATGTCCCCTTTTAAACCCAACCATAGATAATTTCAGAATTTGAAACTTACACTTAGTTAATAGTTTCTAGCACGTGACCCTTAGTAACATTTATATGGACACTATGCTTTATAGTAATTATATTCATAACAATATAAAGGCCTCTACCAGGTTCTTTTAAGTTTAGTAATTAATTTGCTCTTTATGTTCTATATTACCCAAAATGATGGGCCCCACAGCGCTTACGCAGCTCATTTCTATTTCATTTTATTTCAATGAAAACATTTCGTTTATCAAAATCAACAAGTTTTACATTTATTACATGTTATAACATGTAACTGTATTTGGCAAACTGGTTTTTAGTTGTATTCATGTACATTTAACTGAATAAAATAAATAATACACTAAACGAGATATGGTTGAAATAAACTGTAAACATAATAATGCCTGATCGTACCTATTTTGTTTTTGTTCTGTGAACTTAACTTTAAATACTTCTGAGTCATCTTGATTTGTTTGGCTATATACATTTGAATATTTCAAATAATGTACATAATGAAGAATCTTGTATATAGCTAAAAATAACCTTGTCTCAGTGTTTTCTTCCTTGTTACTTTTCGTCAAATGACTATGAGACCAATGATGGAACGAGCAGTTATAAGCACGCCAGAACAATGGTTTCCTGTATGAAAGGGAACGGTTAATGTTAACTACTTAAGTCACTTGAATAGAAATTATCGATCTGCAGCATCTTCTCACATGTACACAAATTAAATGAAGAAAAAGACTAACCATACATTTAAAGGTCGTATTCGACAGTTTACCTCTATCTAATCTATGTCACAACATCTTACCCCTGAACTGGAGAATATGTACATAATTGCATAATCGCTGCATTATCGTATACTTTAGTACTGTTAAAAGCTCATTACCGCATTACCTAAGTGAAATATATCGCTTTAAATGTCCATTATTTTAAAATCTGTAAATAAGCACGGTGGGGATTTCAGCTTAACCAAATACAGAACTAATTACCCAGATGACCATGTAAGATAAACTCAAAAGTAACGAGTCAGGTGGTTTTCGAAGTTAAAAATGTGTGCAGCGTGACTTGCATAGGAAATACATTTTGCAATGGCAATCGGGGAGTTATTCTTTACATTTTACATGGAAACATGACAGCAATGAGGTATCTTGTAACAATAGTTTATGTGGTTGCATAAGAGACAAAAATGGTGCAAACTGTCGGATACCACCTTTAACGTTCAGTATTTATGCACAACACTGTTTAGAATCTTTTTAAACTTAATTCAACGGCAGAGGTACTTGTGTATTTCCTTGAAAGAACAAAAAAATAATGTTGCATCTCTGCCAGATAATATGCATGTTATTTAATGTTTACTTGATGTTTTATTTTGTGTTTATTGAGAAAGCAAACAAGACGTTATACTCTTTTTATTTAAAGATATTCTGCTTTGTCTTGCTGCAGATATATTAATAACTCGAAACAGCATAAATAATGTAGAATCTATTATATGGCTTAGAATAACGTTCTATTGTCGGTGAAATACCAACTTTGCCTTTATCTAACTCACGTAACAACATCTAACAACTGTTTTGAGGAGTTCGGACATAGTTTCTTTATTGTACATTATTTAAGTTAAAGGCTGGTTAAAACACTAAGTCAGTTGAAAGTCACAAGAAAGTTGAAAGTCACATAAAATAGCTGATTAGCCGAAATATTAACTAAATTGATTTCAACAGAAAAGGATCACTTGACGTTCCTAGTTTACAAAAAGTTAAAGCTGCAGCGTGGCTAGGATTGCAAATTAATTTTGGATATTACAAAAAGGGGGTGGGGCCGGTGAGGGTGGGTAGGGGGTGGGGGCGGGGTCAACCTTACTTTTCACATGGTTGTTTGGCACCTATAAGCAACTTCTGGTGGGAATTTTTTTCTGGTAGCAAATCATATTTGGTTGCGTGAGAGAAAAAATGTTCAAAACTGTCAAATGATATCGTTAACACAGCTTGTCCCTAAATAATTTTCGCCATATAGTTACAAATGAAGTATTAACGCAATTGATGCAATTATGAGCATATGTAAATAATTTGAATTCTCTTCTATCTTTATCGGAAGCCAATGAAGATGACGACGCGTTTATTTAGATCTGAAAGTCCAATGTTTTTTAAGTACCAGTTCTGCACACAGGTTTTTAATTCGGAGCATTTAACATAACTCCGAAGCGGCAACGCCATAGCGAATAACATTACAATTATTTACATGGTGACTAGTGATAAGGCAAGAGTCTCTCAATAATTATTAATTATGCAAAAATCCATCATCGCGATTTTACATTTATTCGTGGCATGTACTTGAAAAGCTAAGGGTCCATCTAGGTGAGTGCCAAGATATCTTACAAAAGAATAACGCTGAAATGTGTCCTTAGCAATATTAACCTTATGAACATTTATCAAGTTGTTGTTAACTAGCAAACGATGTGAATTCATTTTTAGTTTATTTCGATTCATCCAGTAGTTGATTGTTATTGCACCTTGTTTAAGTTGAGAAATGGCATTTGATTCAGCACTTGTAACAGCTGGAGAAATCGTCTAGCAGCAATGTGGTAATCAGCGTAAGCAATTTGTGTGCAAAAAGAAAAAACATATACATGTAGCAACAACATAAATCCACAAAAGTATAAAATGTACATGTAAACCCATGCTACGTTATTTTCAGCTACGTTCATATGAACTCTAATAATGAGCTTAAATTTGACAGCCAAAAACACGTTTGCCTCATACGGTGACAGTGTACTAAAATCCAAATTGTTTTACGATATAAACAATCGTCAACAGATATAACACAATGATGTTTTAAAACCTAAGCTGCTTCAAATTATTACATACAAGGAAAAAATAGTAAAATAAGACCATAACTGAGATCGATTTATGTTAAGTTTAATTCGATAATAGTTCTCAGCGATCCTATTTCACTAAGAATATGAAAGACAGGTGTGGCACATCCCTTTTAACAATACCCTTTATTATTCGAGGTTTATATAAAAATTAAACGCTGATTTCTTTAAAGCCGAATCGGAAATAACCGAGAATTGTCTTATACTGTCACATGCTCAGAGTGCTACATGTCACGTGACTCATTATATCGACAGGCTTATCGTTGTTTTTGAAGTTTAAAAAAGAAGTTTGAAATGAGCTATACATAAATCTTTTTTTCGGCAAGAACCGTCACATTCACGATCGTGAGCTGTTTGTATATGGGAGTAAAAAGAACAGTAACTCTGCTTATGTCTATTTACTGGGGTGTTGGCGGGGTTGTCCGACCCAAGACCCCAATAGTTTCTCCATAGGTTTCAATATAAACGTTTGGAGGCATGTCATGTGCTGGATGGTTTACGTAGCCATTATTCCTTCATCTCTCACTTCTTTTCACAGAAACATTACAATAATTTCTTTGTGTATCTCCACGTAGACTCCAAATGGTCACTGTGTCAAGTTTGCCTCTTGTGCTGTGAAATAAACCTTGACACGAGGGCTTTTATGGAGAGGGATATCCGCCGAAAGTCCGTGTATCTTTATTGCATTCCAATTTATGTTGTTTGCATGTTTATTGTTATTGTTTGTTGGCATGTGTTTGATGTTTGCGTGCATATTTATAAAATACCTTGCATAGTTTTGTCATTCGTCTTATATGTTGACTGGTTCTCTCTAATGTTTATCTGAATAGTCTTGTATCGAAATTCCAACATGTTGCATATTCAACATATTGTAACAGGCATATATTTGATGTTTGCATTCATATTGATGAAAGACCATGCATTGTTTCAACATTCGGTTTTTTGTTGTTGCCTGTTTGTCTCTAATCTTTACCTGAATTGTCTTACATTAAAATTCCAACCAACAGTTGAACTACTGCAATGATGCTTATTGACTTTAGTTTTTTTTCATTGTTCGAAAATGCATTGAAAACGCATGTTGGTAGTCGAAATATGAAGGAATTACACACCTTTTTAAATGTAAAAAAAAATCGTTTGACTACAAATTAAACGTTTATTCGATCTAACCATCAAACATTTATAAGACACGATGGTGAATGGAATTAACATAAATACGCGTCAATATTATGATACCAGATGGCGCTATAAAGTTAACAACTGGGGTGCGTTCAGTATGGCAAACCGTAGCGTTACGTTTTGCTACGGTTTGAAACGGTTCGTATTTTTAGACGCTGAACAGCACTCTCTACCATCGGCTCATACATTCTGAGAGAGGAACGAACGACAACTCTGCAATGAGATTGGCTGAACAGACCGTACGCCACATTCGATTGCCTCGGTTCGCAAACGTATCTTGGAGGTAGTGTGCGAAGCCTGGTGAATGTTTACTTTTGATTCGCGAGAAATAGTGGAACTTACTTCAATTACAGTTAATTTTCAGCGACAAAACTATATGTAAATGTCATATATCATGCGGAATTGTGCAGGATACGTTTCGTGACAGTTTTAATTACGTGATTGACCGGTATACGTAAACAAACGTTAAAAATGCCAGAAAACTTTCATCAATGCCTTTTCATTGCATAGATGAAACTTATATAATATTAAATACAAATAAGGAAACTTGTCTATTTATTTCTTCCTTTTTGCCAGTGAAGATTAAATGCACTTCTGTTATTTTTCTTAACATTAATTATCATTATTTTAAATGTCATTGACATTGATCCATTAAAAAATCATTATTGTTTAATTGCAGTAAACCAGTGGGTTTAAATCCATTAAACACCTCTTGGAATGGGGCAGAGAGGAAGGAGCGTGTGGAGAGGCCATTGTGATAAACTGAAAGGTATTTTTCATGCATATGCTCACATGTGATGCACTAATTATTTTGATTCATACATGAGCCAGTGGTTCTACTCAGTCATTTGTCTGGGATACTCCTCAACTAAAATAAATTGACAATACAATGAATATATCTTTACAAGATGATGCAAATCCAATAGCATTTTTAAGTCAAATCACTATTAACGCATGCATGTTTATATTCGTTACTTTTTTTAAAGATATTTTTACAATATTTTTCGAGCGTCGTCTCCAGGAAAGGGAGACCCCGGGTTCGGTCCCGGGCCGCGACACACCAAAGTCGTTAAAAATGATAATTGTATAGCTCCCTTGCTAACGCTCAAGCAAATATAAGGGTAGTTCCAAGACTGGTTGGCCCAGTGTCAGGATAATATGACTGGGTGTGGTATCATGCCAGGTGTTCACGGCATGCTATACACAGTGAAGGCAGCACTATATCTGCTTCAAGTGGACACCGTCTCCAGATAACTGAAATACTGTTGGTGGGACGATAAACCCACCAAACAAACAAACAATGTTTTTTTTTTTCCAATTTTTAAATCTATATAGACTTGGTTATGCAGTTCATCGGTTATAATAACTGACATGAGCCGCACAGAACAGAGCCTCACATTCCTTTTTCAAACAATCTATGCACATGAAAAATGTTGAAATATGCATTTATAAGATAAATATTTCAACAATTATCTGTACGATTTTTTTCAGCACAAAGTCAACTTACTCCAATTGAACTATAGAAACTAGATGAAGATGACATTCCAATCAAGCTTTTAAGAGATGGGACATATTCCTTTCAAGTGTAAATTTGTAAAAAAACAACACAACTGGTTCAATAGGTAAAGTGATATCATAACTTGGGGATCTTGTCAACATATTTCAATTGATTTTATAATTATGTCACAAAAACATTCAATATTTAAAGTATAATATACTACACTGCAATGTCATTTCATACGTTGTTTTGTGTTTTCCCTAACTTGACAGAGAGGAATAGTCCTGTTTAATAACCTCTGTTATCTCCCCTGAATAATTGCCTCCCTTAAACGCTCTTTAGCGTGGGGGTTCGCAGTTCATTTCCGGTGGAGAGCAAATAAAAAATGTCAACGATGGCAGGAAAGGTGTTAAACTCGACTGAATAAAGAGACATTAATGTTGTGTGTGTAGCAATAACGGGTGAGAGTTGACAGAAGGACGCAACCCTTCACAGATTTCCAACTGACGATAAACTGAGAAAACTGTAGATAAGTCGGCTTAAAACAATGAGCCAAATTTCCGCTTGCAATCTGAAGAATGGTCGACTTTGTTCAGAGCATTTTCTAGATGGAAAATACACCACGGAGAATCCTATACCGTGCAGATTCGTCATAGACAACAAAGTTTCAAAAGAAGGTTGGGAATTGTGTGTGCATCATTCACGGCATAATCGAAACTCCAAAGCGTCTCAAAGATTTAATTGTTTACAGAGAATGTATAATCTATGACAATGTTGAAATATAAAGTATGAACAATGGCTGCGATTAATAGGTTGCGCGAGCAAATCGAAACAAAGACCATCACGTGACGTTAACAGCAGCGAATTTCACAAATTGTACACTTATTGTACACTTTTGTACATACAAGGAGAAAGTCCTCGGCTATGGCAGGAAAGAGAGGAAAACGTCCATGTATTAGGAATAGTTTGCTTTTACATTTTATATACGTTTTACTCTAAGCTGAAACGGATGTTACATGGGTAAGTACAATACAGTTAATGTATATACATTATACATTTAGTGGGATTTTTCCCCACTGATAATGTTAGTGCAACAACAAGATTGTGCGGGGGAATGGGGGGGGGGGGGGTTATTTCTCTGTTTTATTTACATGCTCACGTGTCTTTTTTCCCCTCCTTTTTATTGTATGCGGGTGCCTTTGTTTATACGGGGCCCTTAAGGACCGCCGTTTATTCAGCAATTCATATATGGTACGACTATTCCCAATTCGGTACGACTATTCTCGAAACGAGGATGTAGTGGTACGGCTATTTCCGCACCCGACATATACAAGACCATGCATCCCAATTTTTAGGTAAATTCGTATATTATGTGATAACCATCAGAGATGAAGTTCACAAAACAAGATTGGGTCAACTATGTATTGACATGTTATGTCTGTATTTGTATATTTGAACAAAAAGAAAGACGGTTGAAAAAAGAAAATGCTCAGTCCTTTGTCCTATTTTAAAATTAAAACATGCAATATTTTAGTGGCCTGGTGAAAGATTGACTGTTTTGTTAAGGGGTAGTTTTGGTTTAACTGCAAATCTAAAACTGCATTATGAGCACGTTGTAATATGGAACAATGCTATTTTTTTAAATGTGTTTTGTTCAGAGAGGGAGAATCATAGTATTGCGACACTTTCTATTTTGAGCCCATTTTTTCTCAACAACAGAATGTACCAATATATCTAAATATCTCCAAACTGTAGTTTGATATGTCAGCCATTAACATACATTTACTGGCTAGATAGTGACACAATTAACGTAATAATGTATTTATCATACACTGTTGTTTGAACAGGACTACAGATAAGGGGCGTATCTGTGTATTTGAGTCATTTAAAAAGATAAAATACTAAAAATAGTTCACCTCTGGACGTAGCAGATACACCCAGAAAATCTTATTTACATAACTTTTTTATAGTTGTGTGTAACCTATTTGATAATCTCTTTTGTTACAAAAAATGACTGGTGACGGTTATCCTAAATGGCCGAATCAGTAGTACGATGAAATGGCACCCTCGATTGGTTACTGTATTTAACCAGAGTAAAAGCCCAACAACGCATTCTCTTGTAAATGCAGTAAAATAAATGTTAAAAAATACACAATTTTGTTTTATTCAATTATTTTAAACAAAATTCCTTTTCTTGATTGTTATTGTCTTATGGAGTTTTTACTAAATTCACTATAATTCTTATCTGGAGTTTGAAGAGTTGTATAAAAATATACTGTTGCAGCTGCTAATACAGTAGTTGATATTCATTTTACCTGGTTAAAGTTATATAAAAGAAAATAATTATCATAGACTGTTGTGAAAATATACGTAATAATAATTACACTTTGGTTTCAAGATGCTGATAATAGTCCTAGATTGCCAAGATTGGAAGATTCTTCCCAAAGGGCGTTAAAACAACTCTCCTTCGCACAGATCTTCGATTTCATTGTTCTCAGACGCCATCTTGTTTTGTTTGTTTGCCTACCGGAAGTTGTACGAAAAACGAACGATAACTCTACCACGGGAGATAACAGGGGTTATTAAACAGGACTAATATTTAAATACATCATTTGTCATGCTATCAGAGTGAAGTCAGCACTGTATCAAAACAAGGAGGAGTTGAAGTGTAACTTTGCTCCAGATGGTCTAAACAATCTGTATGCAAATCATTATCGACTTATGGC